>CAOJBI012158644.1:0-10118 GCA_948277035.1 Euphorbia corollata
GGGGACCATCACCTCTGTTAGAAGATGCCCTGCCGTGCCTATAGCCGGGATAGGCTCAGGATCCACATCCAGCCAACCAAGAAGTCAAGTATCAACTTCGGAGTCAACCATGAGAATCTACGATCAAAAGTAGATACAAAACACAATCAACTTTGATGTTATCCAAAAATCAACCCAATACAAAGGGCATGCAGGATGATTCTCAACATCAAAAATACCTAAGGGGCACAACATGACCTCCAAAACCACTCAACAACTAATTGTTGGGTTCCGCTCACACACTGCATCGCGATGATGCAGCAAGTGGCCGATGACACGCGCGCATGCGTCGCGCCTACGTCGACTGATTTCGATCCAACTTTCTGGGCTCTGATTTAGCCTAAATTGGTCGACTCCGGACTTGGTCTGGACCGGAATTTTTCGGTGTTTTCAAATAGTGATTCAGTGGTTCGGTGCCTCGTGAATAGTGATTTTACGAAATTTTAATTTCTGCGCACGATTCGGCTCCGTTTTGGCTCTCGAAACCCTGAAAATGAAATAGGTAATTTGTCCTCATTGGGTATTGACGGACCGTGCTAACAAGAGTGATTACTTATGTGAATGAGATGGAGGTTACAGAATTAAAGAGGAAAAGGGTTAGTAGAGAAGTTTCATCATCAACCGGTCTTTCAAATGAGAATGCGATTGTCAATGGATCTTTTTTATTACTAGAGGGGGGTGCTACCGAGATGCAGACCCGCCGGGAGTCATGAGTGTTCTAAGCTGGAACTATTGTGGCTTAGGTCGTACTACAAAATTTCATGAGTTGAGGGATATTGTATCCCGAGTTCGGCCTAAGATGATCTTTTTTATGGAGGTGTGATACTCAAGATCGCGCATTGATTATATAGGTACATAAATTGTTTTTTCAAATTCTTTCTTGGTTCGGAGGTTGGGTTCAAGATGTGGGGTTGTGTTGTTTTGGAACTCGTCATGTTCGGTTAATCTTCAAAGTTTAGATATGTTTCATATTGATGCTATGATTGAGTGCGATGGTCATAAGTAACGTTTCACTGGCTTTTATGGGAACCCTAAGAGAAACTTGCGAAATTTATCTTGGGATTTGTTGAAGCGGCTAGCAGGTTGGGGGGATGAGGCATGGACTATTTTGTGAGATTTTAATGAGATCCTTGATTTTATGGAAAAGAAAGGTGGGGTGGGTCCTTAACTAACGAGGATAACGAATTTTCAATGAGCTGTGGAGGTTTGTAAGCTTTCTAATGTGGGTTTTCGTGGATACCCTTTACGTGGGAGAGACATCGAAATGGTGTGGTGACTTTAAAAGTGCACCTTGATAGGGGTCTTGCAAATGACAAATGGTTTCAAAGCTTCCCGGATCATTTTATTATGCATATTAATACGGCTACTAGTGACCATGATGCCCTTTTGTTGTAGAAAAATAATTCTAATTATGTTGGAAAATTCTTTTTTCGTTTCAACAATGAGTGGAAATTTCAACCTAACTGTAACAAGTTAGTTAATGAGTACTAGAGGGTTGTCTCAGGTCTACAAGTTGAGCATAAGCTGGGTCACGTTGCTAACAACTGGCACAAAAACCATAGTGTTCAGTTTCAGGCTCAAATGACTGAAGCTAAAGGGCGGATTGAAGGTTTTCGGCAGAATGATGGGACTAAGGAGGAGGAGTATTTCGATGCTACAAAGAAGTTGACTGCTCTTTACCATGATAGGGAGGTTTATTGGAAACAACGGTTGAATATTAATTAGATGAAGTGTGGAGAGCGTAACACTAAATTTTTCCATTCCTATGCTTCAAATAGGAGAAAGAAGAATTCAATAGAGTTTTTATTGGATGATCAAGGAAGGAAGATTGAGTGGGGAAATGGGTTGGAGGAACATATAGCAAGTTTTACTATGAGCTTTTTACGAAATCAGATGGGTTAGACCTTTCTCTTGTTAAGCTTATAAAGGGTCGAATATTGGATCAAAAAAATATTGAGCTTTGCCATTATCTCACCAAGGAAGAAGCTCATATGGTTGTGTTCCCTATGCATCCTAATAAATCCCCGAGGCCTGACGGATTCAATCTAGGTTTTATCAATCTTTTTGAAGTACTATTGGTGATGATGTATTTGTTTGCTTGCGTGATGTTTTGTGAGCAGAAGGTCCTTTTCGAAAGGTTGAAAAGTTTAAAGTGGTTTTGTATATGGGGTCGAAATGTGCATGGCACGAATTCGCCCGGGTTTTGTGTATAAAAGTAAGAAGCGTTTGCTCTCTGGAGAATAAATTCATTTGAGAGAAATTATTTTCAATTGGATTTTCTTAAAATAATGATAAAAATAGTAAAATAAGGTTAATACCCTATATTACGGAAGAAGTGTCGCCATCCGGTTCAGCTCCACCAGGAATTGTGGTATACTGATCCGTGATGGGATTTTCAAACCTTGAAAATTGAGATTCTGAGTTCGGATATAATAGTTACTAATTTATTCAAAAATCGAGAATTATGACTTAGATGATAATTTCGGCATTACGACGGCTTAATAAGACGATAAAAAATGAGCCGGAATTTCGGCAGAGTAACGGCGCTACTTGGGATTTTCCCGTTTTATTAGGACGGAATTTCCCCTATTTCGGGATATCCGGTCTTTACCTGTAAGCTCGTTCAAACATATCAATACATTTTGTTGAAAAGTAAATTAGTAAAGCATCTTCAATCACGAGTAAAATAGATTTTGAATGAGTTTTAATCAAAAGTTTCCATGGGAAACTTGATTCAAATCGTAACTCATTTGAAGTTGATCGAAGAAACTTAAATCCGGTAGAGTTTTGACGCATTTGGTAGCGAAAACTGACGGAATTTGCTCTGAGGCTAACTGGAGCTCGAAACTTGTTCAAATGGGAAGGGGAAGCACCCATAATATTAGGAGAGTAATTAGCCCGCGAGCTAATTACCCACCTAGGGGGTAGCCCTAGCCTCATAGATTTTGGGGGATGATACTCCCCATAGGTAATTATCCTGTGGGCTAATTACCTAGGGAGGCATATCCCCAAAATCAGGGGAGCCTATTTGAGTAGGTTTGGGGGCCGGTTCGTCTGGGTTTCGATTTTTCACGGCTTTTTGGCCCGTTTAACGAAACCAGACTTTTTGAAATGCGATTTTTCAGTTTTAAAAATTTAAGAATAAATAAATACGACAACTCAGCTCCGTTTGGCTCGTGTCAAATCCGTAATTCGAAATAGGTATGTGTCCTCATCGGGTCCGAGCGGACCGTGCTAACAGTTTGCCCCTCGCATACAAGAATTTCGATCCTTAGAGAAATTCATTTGTATGTGAAACAAGTTATGAAACTTGTGTAAATGCATGAGTTAATGTTTTAGTTGATGAAATTTTGAAACAAAATATTTTGCCCCTTCAATTAAAGTATTAACGAGGGTGAAAAGTAAAAATTAAAAATTATTTCGGAATTGGCGCGGGGTTGAAAATTAATTTTGAAAATTTTGAAAAATTTTGATGAGTGAAAAACATGCTGGTGCGTGTTTCATAATATTTTCTGGTTCGCTCGGTTGAAATCGGAACTGAAAATAGCTTAAAAATGCCAAAAATATCAAAAAGTTGGGTAAAATGGTAAAATTACCATTTTAACCCGGGAATTGGCCGCATGGTTAATTCCTGGGTGTAACGCTCATAAATATGACTGTTACACCCGGGGGCTAATTACCTGAGTGCTATATATATACCTCATCCATTCTCATTTTCTGCACACCTCTCTTTCTTCTCTCTAATTTATCTCTCTAGAATTCTTTAGCTTTTGTGACGATGTTTTCGCTTTTTCTTTTTCCAGCTATACTGCTCATGCTCCGGTTCTTCGGAGTTGCGATGTGGTACAAGCTTTACAATGCCCGAGTCGGGCTTCCTACTGTCACCGTTACTCCTCAGAAGGTCTACATAGATGGAGTTCAAGTCTCCATTCCCATCGTACCTGTCGAGGCTCTCTAAGGTATGCCTCCCAACTAGGAGTACCACTTTATCGGGCGCTTCACTCCAATTCCGAAGGCTCTAGACCTTGTAGGACATCTGTCTCGCAACCTTGTTTGTCTTCTTTTCCCTTTCTCTTATTTTATTTAAGGGTAAACTTCAGAAAAGTACCTTGTGGTTTCACTCATTTTCAAAATGGGGTCTCAGGAATTTTTTTTTTTTTGCAAAAAGGGGTCTGAGGTTTCAAAAAATTTGCAAAAATGGGTATGTGGTTTCAAAATAATAGTGTTACGTTAAATATTTTAAATAATTCAACATTCTAATAATTTAACCTTATTATTTTAAAATCATACGTCATAATTTGAGTAATTTTTGGATTTTTTTATGAATTTTTAAAGTTTGTTACCATAATTTAATTAAAAAAAATAATTACATTATTCAAAAAATTATAAAATTTATCACTGACGTGTATTGTATTTTTATTAGTCATCCTGCAAAAATTCAGATAAAAACGAACACAAATACCCATTTTTGTGACATGATTTAATATTGAAAATCTTTTTTTTGCAAATTTTTTGAAACCACATACCCTCTTTTACAAAAAAACAATTTCTCAAACCCCATTTTGAAAATGAGTGAAACCACAGGGTGTTTTTTTCGATGTTTGCCCTTTATTTTAATTAAAATGCATGTTTTATATTTTTCAAAACTTATACATGTCACGGAAGTTTAGAAAATACATTTATGCATGTCACAGAATTTATTTAAGTACCTGATTATTTTTAGAAAACTCATGTATGCTTATTAATTTTAGAAAAAAATTATCATATGCTTTAAAATTATCGTATGTCCTGAAATTAATTTTTAGAAAATTAATCAATGTTGTAAAATAGCTCCGAAAATTATTTCACGCTGCGGAATTAGCTAAGAAAATTATCCTATGTCATAGAATTATCTTAGAAAATTATTCCATGTCAGGGAATTAACTTAGAAAATTAATTCATGTTACAGAATTAGCCTAGAAAATTATTTTCTAAAATGCATACCTTATTTTTAAATTCATAGTTTGCTGGGGATATATGCATGTTAAATAACTTTATTTTAAATACCATGTTGGATCCGATAACCACTAGAGTTATCGAATATTTATGTATATGCATGAATTGTGAAAAATTCTTAAAATGCAGGTGATTGAGCATAATGGCGGTAGTGTGCAGCATGTGTACAAGTGGTACAGAGCCTTATCTCTGGATGCTCGGACCATCATCAACTCTACTAGGGCTGGTACCATGGTTCGAAATCTGGTGCATAAGCGCTCTCGTGGGTATCCTTATCTGAAGAAGGATCTCGTGTTAGCTTTGTTGAGCCGCTGGTCTGATACTACCCACACTTTTCATTATTCCTATGGGGAGTTCACCATTACCCCCATCGACTATTGTATCATCATCGGATTGCCATTTGCCGGTAGAGTGATCAAATTCAATGCCACCTTTTCCTATTATCGATTCGACAAGGCAGCGATCGAGGTGTTGATTGGGTTTTCAAGCACCACCAAGAGTTTTGTCTCCTTTGAGCAGCTGATGGACTATTTGGTGCAAGGGCTTGGAGCTGATCGATCAGCCACCTACGAGGCTCGGGCTTTCATAGCCGCCACCTTATCCTGGTTTTATTTTCCGACCGGCTATCCGATATTAATCTTAATATCCTACATAGCTTTCTCGATCTTGATGGTTTTAATGACCATGCTTGGGGATGTGCCACCTTGGCTCATTTGTACTGGGCACTAGATCAGTGTGCTAGGAACAGGATAGAGAAGTTCAAATCTTCTCTTCAGGTTGTTGCGGTAAGACTTCTTACCTTGAATTTCTTTTATTTTTAGTCTTTTGAGTGTTTGCCAATTTTGACTTTCGATTTTTCACATAGATCTGGTTTTTCAAGATGGGGATCTTAGATAGGCCATTGTTTGTTTCGGGGACCAACTGTCCCTACTTTCCCAGGCTTCCCTACTACTTCCGCTCGTGGGATATTCAGCTCACTTGGCTTTAGTTGCTGCAGCTTCTCCGAGATCTTACTACCGCCTAGGTAACAATCTTCTGTTTATACCTTTTATTCATTTTGTTAAGTTTGCATTCTTACTTTGAATTCTCAGATACACATTAGGACTACTCCATAGGGTGACTCAGCTACTTGGAGTCAGTAGATGTTGCATGTTAGGCCCTTTGTTGGTAGACATCTAATCATCGCTAACCCCCAATCCCTTGAGTGGTATCTAGAGAGCAGGATCGAGGGATGCCATCTTCCTACCAAACTTAGATTAGCTCCTCCTCCACTTCCTAGTTGGTTGTTCTGGCCTCAGAACGCCAACAACATAGGGAGCCTATGCGATGTGGGTGAGGACTACATCCTTACTAGCTTGCCGGGGGATTACGAGGAGTTCTACCGTACTCGGCTTCTAGGATGGCCTGATGTTGATCCTAAGCCGGTTCCATCTAATGATAAGGATGACAGGCATGATAGGGCTCCTTCGAGCAAGGGTAGTGGTCCCTCGGGAGGTAGCGGTGAGGAAAAAAAAGAATAATAAAAAGAAATAGATAAAAATGAAGTAGAAGAGCCCAGATTCAAAATGAACAAATTCAAACTTGAAAAAAATCTTTCTGATTCTCCCTTTAGTGGTGTTGGCACTTCAAACAGAGTTGGTTCTTCTGGTTCTCATGTAGCTACCAGAGTGACGGTAAGCTTTCACCATACTCCCCTCTTATTCCTTAAATATTCATATGTTAACTTTTTGTATTCTCATTTTCGCAGGATCACTAGGGCCGAAAGAGGACTAGGAGCCGTCCCGCGAGTTCCTCTGCTTCTTCTGCTGCTAGTTTTGATGAATCGATGATTGTCTCTAGCCACAAAGTTGTTCATCTTGATTAGTTCGGCTTTAGCATTTTCATGCTTGATGTACATACTCGTGATTGAGCAATACTCTGATGCTGTGCAGCCGATGACTTATACCACAGCTGATGCTACCCATGTGAGTACTCAAGTCTAGCTTTTGTGTCTTCTCTTTAATCTGACTGGGAAACTGACTTTTACTTTATCTAACAGGTCCCGATAGCTGATAGTACCAGGGATTGGGAGTACCACCAAGCGATGCAGCGTTTCATTCTGGGATACAGCTTCGAGATGATTGTAAGTTCCTTGATTTCCTGTTTAGGTGAAATATGATGCATGAAATGCAATGTTATGAAAATGCATGATGACTTGAAATTTTTTGCAGGGGCATATCCATCAGTTGAATGCTGAGATCGCAAACATGCGGATACATAGGGTACCACTACAGCAGCAACAGCAGTAAGCATCCTAGTACGTAGGGCCTTCAACCTCCTATGATCCACAGAAACAACTTTACTATCCGGGATCCTCTGACCCTTATGATCCATCATTGGAGTATCGCCCAATTTTCGATGATCCAAACTTTGGGCAGTAGATTAGGATTTTCATTTTTTCTTCTTTCTTGATTAGAACATTTTATTTTTTAGTATGTTGTACAATATAGCTTTGCCACTTCTGTTGGCAATGTTATAAATGCCTTTTTTTATTGATTGCATCTTTTATATTTTTAATATTCAATCAAAAATGACAATGAATAATAAGTTTTTCGGGCAATCTACTAGTATTGGTAGATTGCCCCATAAACTATGTATAATGAATCGCTACTCTTCTACTTCTTTGTCCCCATTTCTTTATTTGCAATGAGTGACTATGTGTGGTTTCATCGCAATCTGAACAGTTATCAGAAGAATGCCAATGGTTAGTATAGACTTGAACGTTGCGACCTGAGGAGTATGAAAGAATACATCCGAATATTTATCAAACAAGAACTGATAGATGCTGCTGTGGGATTCTAGGATCCAATCGATAAAGTCTTTTGATTTGGGGATCAAGAATTATGCCTCATGTATGAAGACTTTTGCGAGCACCTGATGTGTTCCACTGAGTTACCCATTGCACAATCATCTCATCATCCGGAATTTTTTGAAACTTTGATAAATCACATCAGCCTTTCCCGTGATGACAAACGTAGACTAGTATGCATCGACTCTGGAGGTTTAAAGCTTTCAGTTGCTCTCGAGCTAATTCAAGATATGAGTCTAGATGATGCTAGCTAGATGCCCATTGCTTGTTCGCTTTTTCTAGGAGTTTACTTATGTGAGACGACTGTAGATATTTGCAGTTTTACATATGATAGATGGAGCTTCTCTTGTAGCTGTCAGTCAAGCTGAAACATTAATTTATTTCCACTCAGCCAGAAATGGGATCGAGACAACCTCTCATGGCAGCAGGCTACTTCTTCAGGTATGTCATTTCTTTGCCCTTTTGATTTTTACATAGTGGATCGTCTTTTAATTTATCAATTCTTTCCTTTTTTTAGCTTTGACTATGGAATAAGCTGGCCGTTTAGTCAATTCCTGATGAGGTTAACTACAAGCCGAATGGTCATTGAGGAAGGTGCTCTTTGGTCAACATTGGAGACTACACTCATAAATACTTCGCAGTAGAAGAATGGCACGACTTTATGGAATCACGCAATGTTGAAGACATTCATTGGACTTGCCCCTAGTGGGAAATCTCTTCTGTTGTCGTTCATGTGGCTATGAGTGGAGTTGTTCTTCTTAGCCTTTTTGAAGTCATATCGTACTCTCCTATCTGATTGAGTAGACAATATGGTTACCCTCAACGTTTTCCAAAGATGATGTGCTCCTTGGCCAATTCTGAGCTTACTTATGCTCGGAGATATAGGTATACGAACAAATGGGCTAACCGCACTCAAGTTGCTGTGAACTATACTCTCACATTCGATATTTACCCTGATCCTGCATATCGTACATGGAGTGTCAAGACTCAAAGACTAAAGACTTTTCAAAAGAGAATTGACGAAACCCGACATCTTCGTCACCGTCTTCTCAGGAATTAAATGCTACCGTAATGATGTATTTGATGTGTAACAATAAGGGCTATCACCTCATATATTTGTGTCACCTTTGTCTGTCGGTTTCTAATGCATTTATGTATAATAAACCAAATTGTGCTTCGTGGATGTATGTTTTATGAAATGATATCACATGTCTATTTATTGCACACATATAACATTTCATTATATAATAATAATGTCATAAAAGAAATTTCATTTGAACACATAAAATAAATGGTATTAAATTCCAAATTATTATCCATCATTGTCTAAGGTTCCTAAGAATGATTTTACCAAAGACATTTTCTCTCGGATTTTTACAATCTTTATTTTTGCCTAAGAACCCTCACTAATTCTTAGCAGATTTTATTCATACATTTACATTTCCTTTTGTTTTACACAAAATAGCGTTTCAGCTTGTCTTGATTGACTGGATTGATGAACTCATTTCCGCCCAGTCCATGTCCATGATCTTTACGGCCCTTTTGCTGAGGACTTTCTTTACCAGGTATGGGTCATTCCAGTTTGGTTGAAACTTGCCCCTAGCGTCGGTGTGTGTTTTCCAGGATTGTTTCAAGACCAGATCCCCTGTTTTCAATGGTATGTTTTGCCATTTGACCTTGCGATTGTATGCCCTTGCCCTACGCTGTTAGTACATCTGGAGATTGCTTAGCCCCTCCAAATGTTTTTCATCAATCAGATTCAGCTCATCGTACCTAGCTTTTGCCTATTGATCCTCTAATAGCTCTACCTCAAGAGCCACGCGTAAATATTTAACTTCTAATTCTACAAGGAGCACCGCCTCTTCTCCCTATACCAAAGAAAAAGAAGTTTGTCCTGTTGGAGTTTGAATGCTGGTTCGATATCCCCATAACGCAAACAACAAGTGGTCTCCCCAATCTCGATAGCTAACAACAATTTTTGAAATAATCTTCTTAATCAACTTATTGGTTGCTTCTACCACCCCATTGGCTTGTGGTCGATAAGGTGGTGTTTAATACCATATTTCTCTATCAGATTAGCAGTATCACCTTGTAACACTAGTACAGAAATGACTTTTTGTATCGCCTCATTTCCATCGGTTTTTCAAAAACCGATACAAATGCTAGATCAATTGTATCGGTTTTTGAAAAACCGATGGAAATGGTATTAAAATATGATTTTTTTAATATCAATTGG
>CAOJBI012161896.1:0-10315 GCA_948277035.1 Euphorbia corollata
TAAAGAGAAAAAAACAAAACCTCGACAAAAATAAATAAACACGAAATACGAGAGATCACATAAGCAGTGAAAGCAAAATCGTGGAAAACAACATCACATTTTGTTTTATGGACTTTTCGAACGCTTTCTCGGAAAACAAACAGCAGCAGAATAAAAAATGGAGAGAGAAGAAAAGAAATTCCAGAAAAAGAGAAGTAGAAGGAGATAGATACCAGAGATTTCAATCCAGGCCAGTGATGGAAGCAAAACCAAAGGCGAAGTTTGGCTACTGTGAAGAAGCAAAACTATAAGCACAACAATCTGAAACGGCTACCCCGCAAATGCACTGTACGGAAGCTTTTTTGGTGTGAAGGATGGAGTTAAAATGACAGCCATTTCACATATTACAATGGCCATTGGCCATTGGAGGGGAGGAAACAGTGCCAAATATAGTATAGAGTACAGCAGTTGCCATGCGCAACTACATTCTTTAAATTTTAGTAAGGTTTAATACACAGTAGATTTTATAGATAATTAAAATTTAATATTAAAGTTAAATAAATTATTGAGATTAATTAAGAATCTATAACTTACCAAATTCAAAAAACTTTCTCCTCTTTCAAAATGTGAAATTTTATATTTTTGATGAAAAAGAAAATGCGAAATTGAAAATAAAGACTTATGGTGCTTGCTAGGCTGTAATGCACATTTACCTTCTGACAGCCTTGTATTACTATTTAGTATTTACTCTTACTCAAAACGGCATTGAAACTGAAGCTATGGCTTTGATATTTGTAAAATGGAAACTCAATTTATTTCAACCTAAATTTAGGATATTCTGTTTAATGTTCACGGCATTGTAATTATGCTGAATCGAACTAGAAAATCTACGAGTTCCGTCAAAAAAGAAACTACCCTTAAGCCATGTCCAATGCATTACTCTATATCCTCTACTCTAAATTCTATTTTTACAGTTTTTACTCTATTTATACAGTTGTTACAGTGAATTCATCCCAACCCACCACTCTATTTCTTTACTCTAAAAAAAATTTCTTTCATCAAACAACATTTTATTATTATTCCTTTCATTAAAGATTCCTTGAATTAATTTATAAATTATAAAACAATTCAAAATAATAATAAAATAATCAAATTGAATTATAGAGTAAGGTATGGGATACTCCAAATTTGGAGTATCCCATACCATACTCTATAAATAGAGTAGACATTTGAAATATCATTGGATTTGCACATTACTCTATAAATAGCAAAAGTTATCATTTTGGAGTACCACTGGACCATCAAGTTTGTAGAGGGCGTGACATAAAGAACAAACAATAAATTGTGTATATAGTAAAAAATATTGTCGTTCTTTTTATAAAAAACATAAGTTTTCTTCACACCCAAAAATCTTTTTCATGTTTACTCATCATTTCTCATTGATTTGTTTTTCTTTCATGTAATTTAGCGTTTTTCATTAATTTGTTTTTCTTTCATGTAATTTAACGTGTTTATTTGTTCTCGTAATCGTTCTTATTCAACTTATGTATGCGTATTTTTCTTAGAAGTAGAATAAGATTCAAAAAGACAATAACAAAAACAATCAAGATTGAAAAATTCAATATGACCCATTGTAGAATTTTGAATAAAATGAAATTAATGTAATGAAATGACATAAACAGACGTAACTGTAGAATTTGGAAAAATGAAATTAATGTAATGAAATGACATAAACAGAGGTAAATGTTTTAATATAAATTTATAATTGTATTGTGCTTAACTACATTTAACGGAAAATAATTTAACAATGCAATTGATTACAATGAAGTAATGAAGTTAGATAATTGTGCTAAAAAAATGTAGAAGTAGATACAAGTGAAATGTTTTAAGAGTATACATGCATTGTGGTTTTTTTGTTTTTAAAAAAAAATCCTCGTGAATTTTTGTTTTTGCAAAAGCATGCTTATATTTACAAACGTTAGTGAAAGGCTAATTTTTTATTAACAACGTTGACAAAACTGATATGATTAAGGGTATTTTGGACAAAATAACCACTCTTTTCTTAAATGTATAATGTAGCACCCATTCCCATCAAAAATTCTTAATCAAACATTCAGTCAATCATTACATTAAAAATAAAAATAAAATATCACTTTCTGCCAAATATATATATATATATATATGGGAGAGAAAAATTATCATCTTTTTTAGGAGCAGAATAAACAAAAAGACAATGACAAAAGCAATCGAAATTGAAAAGTTCAATATGACACTAAGGCTTTGCTTGGAAAGTTATCTGAGAATTTCGAAGAAAATGAAATTAATTTAATGAAATAACATAAATTTAATGAGTTAAATATTTCAAAAGAAAAAAATTTATGTAAATTTAAAGATACATCTTCGTATCAGGCTATCTAACTTATAGGTTTAGCCTAAACTCGTTATCATGACTCAATCTTAAGGACTTCAATGGTAGAATTTAATTAAATGAGTTCGTTTATCCAATTGTATCAGTTTGTATAAACTTATGTATATTCCAGGTGGGAGCCGAGTATATTATCCTGCTCTCAAAAGTGGACACGTGTCCCAATATAAGTTAATGGGACACGTCATTGTTACGTGGAAGAATTTGTATTTGGTTGACTATTTGACTCTATCTACATCATTGGTTCGCATGTGAAACTTAGATACGTTCTCTTTGATTTTTGAAAGTTGAACTGAATTTAATTGAATTTAACTAAAATTTTGAACTTAACTTAATTGAATTGTAGTATGAGTGAACAAAGCCTCCTGTTAATTAGCTTGCCTTCTTGCATTTTTTTCATGTTTACTGTCGTTTTATTCTTCTCTTCTTTTGCGGTTCTCATCTCAGCTTAAATAGCTAAGAAGAGAATTCGTCACCAATCAAATAACAGAATTGCAACCAGTTAGTTACGGTTTCTCCTCAACTTCTAAACTTAACAGTCACACTTCACATGTATATCTTATTTCACACAGTGACGGATCCATGAATTTAGTTAGGGGGCACTTTATTAGTTAAATTTTTTTTCCACATCTAATAAAATAACATGTTCAATAATAGACATAATAGTACCAAATACAACCAATAACTAGAACGTGATAATTGTAGCGCCGATTATCCATATTCTGGAAGCATTGCGAAATAGTTACATCATCAACAATATTAAAGACTTCTTTCTCGATGTAAACAATCAAACTGTCATTCATCCACTGATCTCCCATTTTGTTGCGCAATATTGTCTTCACTGTATTCATCACCGAGAAGACTCGCTCAACAGATACCGTCGCAAAGTGTCAATTGATTTTCGCAAACCAAGATCACTCATTATACCATCCGAATTAAATTCCAATTACAGAGAGCTTGTAATCCTTTTCAAATCAAAAATTTTGCAGAATCTTAAACACATAAAAGAATATAATTTTGAAGCAACAAAAAGCTTCGTCATTTTGCTTTCCTAGGAAAATTTATCAATTCGATTAAAGACAATTCATTTTCCAATTAGAACTGACAAAAACATCAAATTTTGCTAGCTGTTATTGGGGTGTACCTTGCATGGCCAATTCTCTCGATAAAAATGGCAAATAACGCGATCGCTAACTTTAACAACAAAGAAGAAATCCTTCTCGGAAGAAATCTCGGTGTACTCTCCATGGCCAAGAGAGATCCAATGGTTGCGTTTCTCAGCCAATTTCTTCATCTGCTGTATACACCTCTCTCTAAGTGCCTCCAAATCGTCATTATCAAGGAATTGAGTGCGGCGATCTCGTCATCTAGCTTATCTTCTACAGCTTTAACTATCGTAAGAACTTGCTTTTCAATAATCTGCCAAAATCAGTAAGATTAATCGAGATGAAGCAGAAGATGAAACCAAATACAAATAAAACTGAAGAGAGTGGAATCACAATCTCTTTTCCTTGCCGGTTGTTCACGACCCGTCCCTGTTCCGGTTACCTTCATCTCCGTCCAGTGATGGACCTAGGATTTAGAGTTGGAGGGCATAATTATGTACGGAAACAAAATCGAGTTGAACTCGAAACTATGACATACAACAAAATCATAGTATTTCAAACCTTAAATACATACATATAGTTAACGTTTACTAAAAATCAACAAAAACTAATAGATACATTGTATAATCATTTTTTTCATCGAACCCGAAATAGGTAGCAAAATATTTCTTCGAGATGCCAAGTTTTTGAAATGTGGCATAATTGTCTCGGTTTCAATGGACTTGAAAGTTTCTTTCTCAATGAAACACAATAGATAATCAGAAAGTACGTCATCACCCATTCGGTTCCTCAAGTTAGATATTCATAGCTGAAATACATCTCTCAATACTAACAGTTCCAACAGGTAACACCAATACCAGCTCAAGAAGTCGGTAAACTAAACAAAAACGTTTGTTATAACCAAGAACTTTCAATCTTCACTTTAAAAGATGTACCAATTATGATAATAAAGATATTCTAATGAATTCTCTAACAAATATGTAAACATCGATTTTAGCAATTATTACTTACAAAAAGAACTATTCGCAACATTAAAAAACAATTACGGTAGCAAACAAGTACATGTGAATTGATTGGAAAACGAATGAGAGATATCATAGGTAGGGCAGAGCATTGGTCGGTTCGGTCCAAGAACCGAACCAAACCAAATAAACCAAAAACCAAATAAGGAAAAATATAGGGACCAAATACCGAACCTAATAGAATTAGGTTCGATCCGGACCGAACCTAAATATTTCGGTTCAGTCCGATTCGGTTCGGTGCAAAACCATATTAAAATTAAACTTTCACCATCCAAAATCCAAATTTTAATTTTGTAAAAAAAATCACAATTAAGAAGTAAGAATGATAAAACAGCCAAAAAAGATGTACAGTAGCACCAATTACAAGTTTGTCGAATAAGAAAATTACCGAATAAGAAAAGCAACAAATATAAACCACATCAAGTTTAATTGAATTTGTTGCATAAAGGGAAAAAACACTATCTTAATTGAATATGTTTTCCGAATAGACATTTTGTAAGCATGTAATATCCAACAATTCATTGGAAATTATTTCGGTAATTTACTTGGGTATTATTTTCGATTTTCGGTTCTTTCGATTTTTTCTTCCAAGAACCGAGAACCGAACCAAACACCAAATTATAAAAAATGTGGAACCGATAACTGAACCTAATTAGTTCGGTTCGATTCGGTTCAGACCGATTCGGTCCGATTCTTAGGTTCGGTTCAGTTCGGTTCTTCATGTTCTTTGCTCTCCCCTAATCATAGGTATATATTTTACTTTTATTCTTGGGTAAACTTCAAAAAAGTGCCATGTGGTTTCAGCTTTTTGCAAAAAGGGGACTGAGGTATTTTTTTTACAAAAAGGGGACCGAGGTACCATGCCGTTAGAAAAAAGGGGAAAATTAGATAATTCCGTCAATTATAAAAGATGACAGCATGGGTAAATTTGGCAATATGAATTTAATCAAGTATAAAAGCCCAAACAATTCCCGATTTTGTATCTCTCCTTTCCCTCTTCTGGGTTACTCTACGTCTTCTCCAACGGTTCTCTCCCTCTCCTATACATACGATTCAACCTTACAAACTTTCATCTTCATCATCTTTAACACCATACCCTTCACACTTGCTCTGTATCGATATCCTGGCTTCGTATGATGGATTAAAGAATTGAAGTTCGAAAGAACGAAGAGAAAATTATCTTTCTAGCACCATCACTCAATGTAACAGCCAAATAACAAGGTAAAACTCAATCTCATTTAGTTATGTTGGTGATTTTGTTATTGGGTTAGAATTTGAGTCTAGGTTTTATTCAATTATTGTCAATTTCGAAAGAAAGATAAATGGAGTTGATTTCCCTTGATACATATAGTGTTTATTCATGTCTGGAATTTTTTAATAGCGGTTGAACTATCGTTTTGATATCATGTGGTAATGTTACTGATTTAGGGTTTTTTTCTAGTTTTCATTATCTAAGGGGAAGTCAACTGCTGATATGAATATGGGAAACATAGAACATTTGGATGATGGCTTAAGTGTTGGGGAGTCAAGAAAAAAAGTGAACATGGATTATAGCCATGCCAATGATGGAGGAGACAAGGCAAGGTATTTCGAACAAGCATCAAAACGTGAATTTCCAAACATTTTATTTGACTTTGATGGATTTCCAAACACTGAGGTGGTTGATTCCATAGTTGATTCGGTCGAAGAGGATATGAATATAGGTTATGGTACTTATGAAGATTCTGATGATGAAGATCCTACGTATGCTGGAACCGAGTCAGCTTCAGATGAAGAATTTTTGCGACTTGGCTATGAATATGAGAATTTAGATGATCTGGAGAATCTTGATTTACCCATGGACCTGAATGAGGAAGATATGAATGAGTTTGACGAGCCACCGGTAAGTAGGGAAACTGAACCGCATAATCCTCAAGGATCTGATGAGGATGGCCATATACAAGCAATTCACTATAATGAAGTTACTGGTGATTTGTGCACTGGAATGATGTTCAATGGCCGTGACCAATTTAGAGTTGCTTTAAGGAGATGGGCTGTTAATAGAGGCACAACACATGAGTTTGTAAAGAATAATAAGAAAGTCATCATAGTGCAATGTAAGGAAAAGTGTGGTTTCTACATTAGAGCAGCAAAATGTAGGGACAATAATACATTCCAGATCAAGACTTTCAAGGAAACTCACACATGTGCGAGGACCATGATGAATAAGCTTGTGAATTCAAAATTTGTAGCTTCAAAGTATGTTGATGATTTGAGGGACAATCCAAAATGGGATGTTGATGCAATGATAAACAAGGTGAAGAGGGACTTGGGTACTGAGATCCATCCTGCAAAGTGCTATAGAGCAAGGGCAAGAGCTGCTAAGATGATTGAAGGAGAAGTTAGTGCACAATATCACAGGTTATGGGATTATGGAGAAACAATAATGAAGACAAATCCAGGCAGCTTGGTTAAACTAAGAACTAATCTACAGCTAGTTTATGAAGGGAATGGTTCACAAAGAGACAGTCTTCCTAGGATTCCAAGAGAACGATTAGTATTCCAGTACATGTATGTGAGGTATGAACCACAAAAGCAAGGATTTTTTTCTGGATTCAGACCACTGATTTGCCTCGATGGTTGCTACTTGAAAACAAAAATGGAAGGACAATTGTTGTGTGTAGTTGCTTTAGATGGGAATGACCAATTGTTCCTCATTGCAATAGCTTGTGTGGATTCTGAGTGCAAAGAATCGTGGAAGTGGTTCATCAAATTACTCTTTAATGATTATGGGAGGCCTTCTGAAACTGGATGGGTCTTCATGTCTGATCAACAAAAAGTATGTCTTATACTTAGTTTACTTTAAATTCAAAAAGGAATTCAATTATTGCATTTTTACTTTCTCCTGCCATTTTGCAATTGATGTTCAAACTTGAGCTGAGCTGTTATATGCATGCTTAATCACTTATTAGTATCGAGCAGTATGTGAATTCGGCTATTATAAAGTTTTCTTTGTTGGAACTTCATATAATGTGTTATGTCAATGAATATTGTTGTTTAGTCTATTAAATGAAGGAATAGTCGTTGAGGTGGATAAATTCTGTACATTGGCCTTCTTTATTTGCACTGGTGAAATTCTATTCAAAGTCATGTGCATCACCCTTTTTCAAAAACAAGAATAAAGATGCTTGTCCAATAAAAAAAAGATGCTTTTAATAATTTAATCATAGTGTGTGCTAGCTGTAGTTTTAAATTTAATTATTGTTTGTTTGTGAGCTTTTTCAAAAAAACTACAGCTAACTGGATTTGATATAGAGTTTAAGCTTTCTGTAGTTTAAGATGTCACAGACGCTAAACCAAATGAATTTAAGAGATGTAAGTTTAAATCACTTATTTACTCTTTTTTTTTTTGGAAAAACAAATTCATTGTCATATTAGTTACTCGGTATATGATACTGTAATTAGCTTAAACTATTATTAAAAAAAACTCAAAATATTTTCCATCTATTTACATTGCTAAACTGGTTTATAGCCATTCATAATTTGAAAATCGACTAATCATGCCTTATTAATTTACAAACCTACACACTGTACCTTCAAGTAAGCAAAAACTTAATAAATTTAATATTTCATGGATTTGCTGCTACTTGCTGGTTTTGCTCTTTTGATTCCAGTCTTATAATTTGGTTCTTGCATTTAACTTCTATTGTTGTTTTGTGCCTTTTCTCCCTGTTTTGGTGTATTAGCTACAGACATTGTCGTATCAAATATATAAGTTAAATGTTTTCAGTTAGTTGATTGTGTTTGAATATAAAACTTTGTTCTTTTACCAAATAGGGTTTTGTTGAGGCTCTCAAAGAGATTGAACCTGAGATGGAACACAGATTCTGTGTCAAGCACATGTATGAAAACTTCAAAAAGATTTTCAAGGGTGAAGAATATAGAGATTTTTTATGGGAGGCAGCAACAGCTTGCACTGAGAAGTTGTTTTTAGCAAAGATGAAGCAACTACTAGAGTTTGATAAAAATGCATATTCTTAGGTGATGAACCACAACCCGAAGACATGGGCTAGATGCTACTTTTCTACAAGGATAAAGTGTGATGCTGTGACAAATAATACATGTGAGTCTTTCAATAGCTCCATTGTCAGATCAAGGGACAAGCCCATTTTGTCAATGTTCGAGTGGATTAGGAAAAAAATACATGAAAAGGCAGTATGTAAGGCTGACGAAAATGAAGCAATATAGGGGTCTAATTTGTCCTGAAATTCAAGTTGAGCTGGAAAAGATGAAGGGCTATAGCAGGAATTGTTTTTGTACTCCTACTGGGAACAAGGAGTATGAAGTCATATGTGGAACAAAGCAAGTAAATGTTGATCTTGTACAACAAACATGCACCTGCAGAATGTGGCAACTCAGAGGGTTTCCTTGTCATCATGATGTCTGCTATTAGTTATAATAGGGAAGAGCTTGAGAAGTATGTAGACAAGTACTTCTTGATATCAACTTACTTAACTGTGTACAGTCACATGTACAAGCATGTTCCATCGCAAGATGAGTGGGAGAAGACTAACTACTCTGACATCCATCCTTGGGTTGTAAAGAAACCACCTGGTAGGCCTAGGAAGAAGAGGATCCGGGGTGTTGATGAACCTAGGAATCTTTTTAAAAGCTCAAGAGCTGGTGGCATTGTTAAATGTGGGAAATGCAAACAAGAAGGACATAATGCTAGAAGATGCAGTGCTAATTTCACAGGGGAAACTGCTTGGCAAGCTAGGATGAGGAAGCAAGCTCAGAATAGGGATGCTGCAAATGTATGGGATACTTCAATTACTTGATTTTTGTATAGCTTGTATTAATTTCTAAATACTGCAAATCCTATTAATTTCTCAGAATATGGATACTGCAAATGCAAGCTCACTGATGCAGACCACTATTGTAAATGCAAGAGGTAACATTTCACCAACTGCAATGGCTCAAGAGGTAATATACTAATATTCAATTAAACTTCAGCAGTTTATTCTTCTCTCAAGCATGAACAGTTTGTTGTTGTCGCTGGTTGGTCCAAGTTATTCATATGATATATGTTAAATTAATAGAACATGCAGATGGAATATTATAATAAATATCTTCCATGCTGATGGAACATGCTGGTTGGTCCAAGTTATTCATATAATATGCCCCAACTTTTTGTCTCTTACAATAAGTAATGAAATATTATAATACTAAACTACATAGTTTTTGGAGCACTATAAAAGTTTATGTATATAGAAATCAATTGGTATCTTTATGTATGGTTTTATTCATTAATTTATAATTGATGAATTATACTAATAGTCGTTAGTTAGATTTCTCTTATTTAGTTAGTTATTAACTTGATTGTGAATCCAATTCTTCCAAAGGCCTTTTTTTTACATCTCTTTGAGGCAAAAGAAGTGTTATTGTGAAAAGTAAATGAAAGAAGAAATATTGCTATTCCTGTTAGGAATACCGCGCAATTATTTAACGCTCAATCATAGTTACTCTCTCGGAAAATTTAACTGACAAATGGAGAATAAAAATAAGTAAGAAAATAATAAATGGACACAAGGATTTAATGTGGTTCGGCCCGACTGCCTACTTCCACAACTGACGATCAAAGAAATTCCACTAAGAATAACTGGAGATTTACAAGACCTCTCAAGAGTTTACACACCCCGATAACCCAAATACACTCAGAGAAAATTCCTGAACTCAATTTTCTCTAACTCTCAATTCTCTCTATTAATTGTTGGATGCATAATACCATACATATGTAATGGTAT
>CAOJBI012163521.1:0-10834 GCA_948277035.1 Euphorbia corollata
AACTGAGAAGGTGGGTGCAATTTTGTTGACTGTTCTGACTTCCTTCTGTAATTTGATGGCTCCTCTTCCTCTCGTATATGAGGCTCCATTGTTCTCCCCGTTGCATATTTTTCTAAAGTTCTAGTGCTCTTATTTTTCTGAAATTATAAGGAAAAAACAAAAGTGTCAAATGTGATGAGTTGTGCGAAAAGAAATATGATCAATTGGTTGGACATTAGTCCTTTCACCGCGATTTTTAGGGTGTTTTACATGCCTCTAATTTGATATAGGAGAGGATTCGTGCTGGTAAGGAGATTCTTGAGGCAAAGAGAATAGCAGAGGATAATGAAAGAAAACGGTATGTTCTTAATTTGTTACACCTCTATTTGAGGCATCTTATCATTATATTACTATATTCCACTTGTCCCAATATATTTAATCCTCCTTTTTGGATATCTGCGAGCCAGTAATATAGCCTTGATGATAGCAGATAAGGAGGAGCAGAAAAGGGCAAGGGAGAAAGTTCGTCAAAAACTAGAGGCTGATAAGGTGGTACCTATTTCATAGTTCCAGTAAACTTATTCGTTCCGAAATCTAAAATAGCACTTTCTGGAATTGATAAATAGAAGTTTCAATTCAAAATTGAAAAGGAAAGAGATATAGAGAGACAAATAGATGTTACGTTTCCAAAATTGAAATTAAAACTGGAACTACTAGGTTGATGCATATTTTTTGTGCATACATGAGAGAATTGCTGAACAAGTCAATGGTTCATGTATTTAGGTTATGAAAAAGTTCTGCAGCACATTTTCTTTGCCATCCATTAAGATTGAATTGTTTTTTTTTATGCATTAAGACACATAAACAGTTATGCATTATGCATATTGTGATAGAGAATATTGAAATGCATTGCATTTACTCAGTAATTACTAAGTTCTCGAAATTTTTCTAATGACTTCATTTATCTTAAGAACATTTCGGTTTTTCACAGGCAGAACGGAGGAGGATGCTTGGATTGCCGCCCTTAATTAGCAATTCAGCTCCAAACCCTTCCAGAAATGTTGTACAGGAAAAAAAGGTTTAGTATCATTTACCTAACTGGTATTTTGCTTCTAAGAAAGCATCCGCCTGTACATATATGAGAAGATCACAACATTCTTTTAATCTCTCGCATATGAATTGCAGAACCTTTTCTACTCTTCTAAGGTTGAACAGTTAAGAGAATGCTTAAGGTCTATCAGGCGCAATCATAAGGTTTAATGGCTTCTAAAAGCAAAATTTATATGTTGAAGTTTGCTTTTCTGCCGCAATTACAAGTTGTGTTTCACTCTCTTTTGGATTACTTGTAATTTTTTGTGATGTTATAGGATGATGATGCCTCTGTCAAAAGAGCCTTCCAGACACTCCTGATTTATGTGGGGAATGTTGCCAAGAATCCTGATGTTGAAAAGTTCAGGAAGATCAGAATCAGAAATCCATTATTCCAGGTGAAGTACTTTCTTTTGACTTATCAACAATTGTGAAAAAGCCAGTATCCTTCCAGTAGCAAGTAATAATGAGAATAAATTCAGTCATTCCGTTTGTATATGTGATGGTACAATACCAGATTTCTCCCTTGTGAGTGTCAGCCTAATACTGTATGTTACAGGACAGAGTCGGGCGATTAGATGGAGGTATCGAGTTTCTTGAACTTTGTGGGTTCGAGGGAAGCGAAGAGGGCAAGTTCTTATTTCTTCCCCGGTACAAGGTGGACATGGCGTTGTTAAACTCAGCAGGATCTGAAATAAGGTCAGCTTTAACAAACCCTTTCTTCGGTCTTCTCTCTTCTGGCTGACAAACTCAACAGAAATCCTTGCAGCGAGTGAAGTGGAGTCCAATGAATTGAAAATGTAGCTGGCCATGTTTTATAAATCTGAATATTAACTCTGAGTTTCTTTGTTGTTATTGTATACAACTATTGTGCAGTGCTGAATGATTAATTTTTTCAAATCAATATATTCATATATGTGTATATATATAATTTGTATTTTCCGTTATTAGTTTGCTGAACCGCTCGAATTCAGCATAAGGTGGTTGTAAGCAAATATTAGCAGCACCATTACAGTCAACTTAACATATAAATTAAATTTTTTTATTTTTACTTCAATTGCATCGATATAACTGGTATAGTCATCTCAATATCATTAACTCTTTCTTTGAATTTATCACCCCACGTATCATGTTTTTTTCTGTTTTTTTTTCATGAATTTATCATTTATGCAAAATAAATAAGGCATGAATTTATCATATGACATGTTAGGCTTTCAATTTTAATTTATCTTGCAAATACGTTGAATGAATTTTCTGATATTCTAAACATGCATGAATTAAACAAAAATAAGCAACTTGAAATTTTTATGAACAATTAGTATTTTATTTCAGTGAAATTCGAGCATGTATTTTACTATTGAAGAGCAATACACTTACTGTTTTGAAAAAAAGACAACTTAATGAAATTAAACCACATCAAATCACATTTTGGTTTATTTTAATTGAAAGTTTACGTTTCACTTTCTTGCAAGAATTTATGATTTATGCATAATTATACAAAATAAATAAGGCATGAATTTATCACATGACGTGTTAGGCTTTCAATTTAACTTATCTTGCATATATGTTGAATAAATTTTCTTGTTTGGATAGTCAAAAGATGTAAGATTTGAACAAAAATAAGCGACTTGAAATTTTTATGAATAACTAGCAATTTGTTTCAATGAGATTGGAGCATGAATTATATTATTGAAGAGAAATATACTTACCATTTTAATAAAAAGACAAATTAATGAAATTAAACCACATAAAAACACATTGCTTTCTTTTAATTGAAAGTTCATGTTTCACTTTTTTGTAAGAACAATTTGGTAAATTAAATATTATCTTCCCCACAATTACTTATTTTATAAATTAATGTTAACATTTTATTACACCTTCTTGTTTTTCCATTAAAATTTTAAACGAAGAATTTTGGTTGGTAATTCTCAAACCTAAAAAAGAATTATTTACATAGAAAACCCATTTTTATGGAAAATAATTATTTTTGGTATTTATAAAATATACATGAAAAAAAAATAATTAAAATTAAATTGCTGTAATATGTTTTATTATCTTTTTCAGAAAATAATATATATTACTTATTTTTTTAACGAGTTTTCAGAGAAAATTCAAAATCCGCAAAGAAAGATATAAACCTTTCCACTAGCAGAGTAAAAGGTGGGAATTAGGGCTTTGATTTTGTCTCTCAATTTCCATTTTCATCTCTGCACTTGATCTAATTTAGGGTTAGGTTTTACGATTCCGTTAAGATGTATGCTGATCGTGTGGAGGCTACTTCCAGTAGGTCTATCAAGGATCGTCTCAATGGCAATACTAACGCCGACTCTACGCGACGGCGCCAAATCACCGGCAAAAGGTTTCTTTTTTGTTTTTTAATCAATTACTTATTCTCTTGTTTCCTTTCTCTGGTTTAATCTAGGTTTTCCACAACATTGGATTTTTTTGTGGATTCTCATTGTAAGTTCACTTATTTTGGATCGTCGTTTAGGTTGTTTTTCTTACCGAAGCTTTTTATGCTTTTTCTACCTCTGCCACATTTTGCATTGGAATCATGTAGTCATGGTGTTAGACTTATTTTTGCATTGAATTGGAATGGACTGAGCTACTTCGCGCCAGATACCTGCTGCCTTTTTTTCTCTTCCTGATAAATGCCTCAGTTAACTTACATTTGCGCTTGGAATGATGCACGTATACCTCACTTTCAATCAACGTACACTCTAGTCTTAAGTTGATTCATTTTTCACTTAAGGTTGGCCAAAGAATTTATTCATTTATTGTCTCATATTGTTGCAAATTGCAATAGTTGGGATGCATTGCAACTCATGTTTTTTTATGCAAATGAGAGGAAATTCTGATTTGGGTTTTAGTGAACATCTTTTATTTAAGAAAGAAGTGGAAAACCTTCATTCCAATCAAGAAAGAATAACATTTTTTGTCGTGATACTTCTATGTTGGTTAAATCATTTATAGTTCTTATATGTAGAAATTAATTTGGCAGAGGTTTCGATTTGAAAACTATAATCTGAAAATGTTGCTGAAAACTAGGATTTTTTTTGTACTTCCCATATTTAACTAAGCTCGTTTTTCATGTGAACATAAATTTTTCGTTAGAGTGTTAATTTTCTTAAATTACTATTGTTTGTCATCAACTCATATTTTGTCAAGTCCAAACTCTTTTACCAAGTGAATTACTCAAGTTATATTTTGTAGGCAAAGGCAAGATGATAAGTGGGAACATGATCTGTATGAGGACACGGAGCCACGTGTTTCAAGTAAGGATTATCTCTGAAAAAATCACAGAAATTAAAAATGCAGATATTATTGGATGCAATCAACTATATTTGGTTTTAACTTTTCTTAATGGTTTGTGAAGATCGTAAAGTCAGTGGACAAGATCTTCGACTGAAGCTTCAAAAGCGAAATCCCACACAAGCATCTCAAAGTGTAAATTCTGTGAGGGATCTGCGTGAGAAGCTGTCTGGGACTATGACCTCACAACCAATGAATGTTGATCCGCCTAAAAGAAAACCAGAGGCTGCCAAACCAGCTAGAAGAAGTGTTGCAGTTGAAGTTCCTGAGCCAGAAATTAAAAAAGTTGCCAGCATACATCCTAGGAAAAAATCTCAGCAAAAGGCATGCATTTTCTTTCTTTTGTCCTATTTATGTGTGAAGCTCTCTTGCGCCTGCACCATCTGTTCGTATTATGCTTGCCATTTTAGAGAATATTGGGAACTTCTCTCCTGGGCTATTACTGGTTGAGTTGTATGGTATTTGGTGCTTCATTGGGGTCATCTTGAAACTGTGAATGTCAAGTGTGTATTAGAATTTAGGTTATTGGCTATATATCAGAAAAGTTGGCTATATAGCAGTGCCTATTAGTGAGACAGCACTTCTATGATTATTTGGCAAATTAACAAAAACACTATGCAAAGTAGCAATTTAGCTAACAAAGACAGAAGTAGATTTATGATCAATAGCACTGCTATCTAAGATCCAATGATTTTAGAAGCGATAGAATTGAAAAAACTCAAGATGTTACAGAAAATACCTGAAGTGGATTCTGTAACTACCTTGTCAATATGATGAGAAAAAATGCATGTTTTGTTTCCAAGGCAATATGAAGTGAGACTGGATATTTCCAGCCAGTTCTCATTTGGCTCATCTGCCATGGATGTGCACCGTATTTTGGTGTAGTCTCCACTCTAGCATGCTTGAGGTTTGAGCCTCTGTGTGTTGCTTTTTTATTACTTTTGTTACTGGCTAACAGTTGTAGCTAGAAGAAAGCCCCCATTTGTAGAATCATGCTAGCATCCACATTCCTCGGAAAATTCGAACTGTCCTCGGATGTTTTATTACTTTGACTCGTCCAGATTGAATAGAATCCTTATATTCTCTGATATGAATTTATGATCATGTAATTCAGTTGTTTATCTCATGGTGCTTTCTGCATGCGCATAGCTGTTGAAGAGCTGACTTATCTGTGGAGCTTGTCTGCCGATTCCCTTGCATTATTTGGTTCTATTACTATAGTAGTAGTACCTAAAGATGTTCACTCATTCAAAGTCAATACACATTCATAATTCATTGATAGATCTGCTTTATGTAACTCTTAGTGCTAAATTTGGGGTGCAGGCCGATTCTTCTGTGGAAGGTTTTCTGAATTCAATAGGCCTGGAAAAGTATCTTATTACCTTTCAAGCTGAGGAAGTAAGCTAATCCTATGCTGTAAATGCTTATTTCCTTAGATTGGGTTCCTTTCCTTGAGTTACTTTCTCTTTTATCCTTTGTACTCTACAGGTTGATATGACTGCTTTGATACACATGAATGATGAGGACCTCAAGGCTATAAATATTCCCATGGTAATATCAGCTGACCTGAATCATTTATGATGCACTCCACTATAGCAATTAGCAATACTTTGTGTTTTTTAAATGATCAAGACAAAAATTTATGAATTTATCAGACTTCACAGTTGTGAAATAAAGCAAGAGTCCATTTCATAGTAGTCTCCAAAATAGCATTTGAGAGACGAGACCTAGAAGGAATAATAAATTTTCCTCTAGGTCTTGTCTCTCAAATGCTTTAATCTATTAGGAAGTCCAAAGTTATACCAACCATGTATACCTTTAAAATCAGTATAAGAATTTGGGTTGGTTCCTAGGAGAAATGCATGTTATGTTAATATAACTTGCAATGTAGTAGGATCATTTTTCTTAAAGTAGAAAATCCTTAGACCAATGCTGCATAGCTGGATGTGATTTATCATACATGTTTGGTCTCATGAAACAATATTATCCTTGAGAGGTGGAGGCGTGAAGCGCTTATCAATTGGTGGCCTAATAAGATTATCAATATATTGCCAAGAAAAGAGCCTGAAACTAATAGCATTTAAGTCAGATTCAAAATCCATTTAGAATTTAGTTATTTGGGGGATGGCTGGATAATTATAAATGCCACGTGATTAGTTATTTTGGACCTCATAACTTTGTCAGAAGATTGTACAAAGTTAAATTACAGTGTTATTTGCCTTTTTTCAATCCTTTAAAAAAAACTGTGAGCATCTTATCTTCAGTTCCATCCAACTGTTTTCTTAAAATATTGAAAGATGAGAGTGGTTACTTAATCAGATGTGTTATGTAGTTATAACTCTGTTTGCAAATATTTTTATCTCAAATAACTTTGGTGCTCTCTGTTTGGCAACTATGGCCTTATGCAATTCGCTATTTCTGCCATATTTAAAACTGGGAATTTGAGACTCAAATTGTCATAAATTACATAGTTGCTGACTGTTTGACTCCCATGTTATTGCTTATCAAAGAATGGTCATATTAGATTCACAGTTCTTCAATGGCTCTTCAATATACTTGAATTTTCATTGTTTTCTTTCGTGGTTAGTGTTTTGAATTTGCGGTGATTTCAGGGCCCAAGAAAGAAGATACTCTTAGCACTGGAATCACGAGGCTAAGATCGGGAGGAAATACAAAGCATGCATGTATCAGTGGGGTTGTATTTTTGCTTGATATATGCCTGGATTTAACAGTTTCCCCTCTTGTTTATTTTAAACTTCGTGTTTGATGTATCCTTGGTCTAGATTGATAGTTTGCACTTGAAAGTAGGTTACTTTTTTCTCATTATTTTTTTACTAATATTAGAAATTATTATGACATGTATTGATGGCTGACTTTGTCTCAATTAGCTACACATTCTTGCTGCTGTTTATGAAACTTAAGAAACAAAGAAGTTTAGACAAAAGTACCATGAAATTCTTCGGTAACAATGATCTCTTGTTGTATGGCTTATCAGTTCAGTTGCAGCTCAACAAAACAAATTCTCAAAGAAATGCAGATCATAGGTAGTTGTCTAATTGCAACTTATTTCTATTTTACACTATCATTTTCATAAAGGGTAAAATTTTTCATAACATTTGCAAAATTTAGCTGAATTCATTATTTAAATGTATTTATAAATATTGAAAAAATAGAAAAATACGAATTCAACCAGTCTTATCATCCGAGTAGCGCCTTACGCTTTTGAAAACATAGATGAAAAATACATGACTAATTCATCTTAACTGTACCAGATATGCAATAAATGGCTATAGTTTGAAGGATGAAAGCAATAATATGACTTGTTGTCAATTCCAGTAATTGATTTACAGTAGGTGTTAGAGGCTGAGACGAGAGGAGCAAAAATTGCATATATGTTTGTTTCTCATCTTAAGAAATCGGAAAAGAGCAGTCTCCATGGATTAGAGCATGCTAAAAATGAAATCTAGTTTCTGCATCTCCTGCAAAATTAGTTTGAGCAAAGCCAGAAACTAATGCTCCCCATGATACAACCAAACACTTTTGGACCTTTTTTTCTCCATTTACCCTTGTTTGGTTTCATGGTTTTTCATGGTATGGTATGGTTTTCATTAAAAGTACCATGTTTGGTTTCATGGTTTCTCATTGTATGGTATGGTTCCTCATAGTTTATAAGACCATGAAAGCCCAATTTTTTGAAACCATGAAATTGTTGGTTCCCCATGGTTTCAATACAATTTTAAAGAAACCATATCATACCATGAAATCAAACAACAGTTTTTAAAATACCATACTATACCATATAATACCATACCATACATACTTTAATGAACCATGGATAATCATGTGACAAACAAGGCCAACTCCTGCATGATTTCTTGGAAAAATAGTGTATCAGCTGCTTTTCGACTTCCGAGATAACTGAATCTATATCAACGTCCACAAACATGCATCGGACTCTCTTTAGAAACTTGTTAAGGAGAGTCTCCTCATTAGCATTCGCTGTTATTGTTCCCGTGCTTCCGCCAGTGACCTGATCTGAAGAAGCCCGTCGAAGCCCTCTCTCTCCAACCTCAGTCATGTGCATCGAAGCTTGAGGAGAGGCCTGACGCTCCCTTCTCCTGCTACGCACTTCATCCTCCTCAACTAGTCTCTGTCTAGCTGAGGGTCTTCCTAACTTAGCAACTCTCTCTATCCTGTGGGATCTTGCCCTGGAGGTTGGAATGGCTCTCTATAGGATTTGTCCTGCCTTTAGGAGCGCGTGGTGCTCCGAGATCTCTCCCTTTGTTGCTCAACTCTCTCTTGAACAAGAAACACAGAGATAGTCTTGGAACTGAAGCTCATGGTGGGGGTCTCTCCCTTCGGTAAATGAGGCCCTGAATTATGGAGTAGGAAGAGTTAGGTGTGCCTTCTTGAAAGCACAGCTCAAGTTGCTTATCCATCTCAACAGAGGTCGGAGTAAATGGAATCTCATTCCGTTTAGAGTCAATGGGGGTCTACTAAACTTGATTAGGATTAACTATTATGAAGCGTAACAATACCCTGGCGGACCCGGAGTTTTTGATGTTGCTCTTGGGTCACTATCCGGCGAATCTGTATCGATTACAGTTCACTTGTGAAGGTTTTCCTCGAACATTGGAAAAAGCTTAAGCAAAAAATGGTTTTCCGGGAATAAACTGAGAATGAGAAGGAAACTTAAAAATGTTAAGATCCACATTTACCGCACTAATTTGATGTCACGAGATCTGAGAAGGGACTCCTGCAAGATAAAAGGAGATGTTAGAATGGTTATTCCGGGTTGTTGGCGTAGATATTCCAATATCTGAGTCAGATTCCAATTAAGAGAATCATGAAAGAAATGATGAGAATAAGTTAGTTACCTTAGAGAGCGTGTGTGTGATTATATAAAGATCATGGATGATGAGATGACATCACGTGTCCCTTGAAATATTGGCCAAGTATGGGTTGTGGAATCTAATACAGCAAAGGTTCTCTAGTTGGACTTGCTGTAAGCTGTGTTAGATTATGGGCCTCATGAGCGTTTATATAGATATTTTATACAAGATGATATTATCAAACCATTTGATGCTTGACGATTGTATTTTGAATAGCTTTTATCATGTACAATATAAAGATTTTGAATTTGTTTTTAGGTAAATTTGTTTACGTGAAGGTTTGGAAGTCTCACTTCATTAGTTGGATAGGATAGAGGCAAATAAATTTAAAATTTGCATGCGAGGCTCAAGCTAATATGATATATATACAATAAAGTAGCACAATTTACGAAATCACACTTTGTTTATTAATCCATATCAAAAAATCTGTGTTAAAGGAACCAATTAAGTTGCTACTTGAGTTTTAGCCTTCCATAACCACATTTGCACAAATGACTGAGGTATCGGCATATTAATTGAGACAAAAGCCGTCTAATTTGGAGGTCGTAGGAGCGAACAGAAGTTTTCCAATGATTAGATTTAATGTATATTAAATGTTGTAAAATCAACAAGCCGTCTTAGCTCAGCTGGTAGAGCGCATGGCTTTTAACCATGTGGTCGTGGGTTCGATTCCCACAGACGGCGTTTTATTTTCTCAGTTAGTATAAATACAATTCCTTTCAAATGTTAGCTATATATGATACAATGTGCACACGAACTATTACTTTTAGAATTTTACATATTCAGTCCTATTGTTTAAAAATTTTCTATCCATATTTTTCGCATTTCTTTTAAAATTCTGGTAAGTTTTCTACTTTATATCAAACAATTCATTTAGACTTTTAGAAGACAAAAGGTGAATGTTAAAGAAGTTGCACCCACTAAATCTCATAGATGTCAGTAATTCAGTATAAACTAAAATGGAAATGGAAGTTGTTATCAATAACAGGCATCAAAGCCGTATGATCCAAAGATTCTGATTTCAATGGAATTACAAAATTTTAGATGAATCCCATTTTTCAACAGCCATTTCCATGCTATCACCAGAAAACTTGCCAGAATCCGAATCACTCGACAACTTTCATAACCTGACTAGTTGTTGTATCCCATAGCTTGAGCCTGAAGGCATTGGTTCTCTTCTAATAACCGATCATATTCAAGTAAAAGGTCAGCTGATTGTTTCTGAAGCGAAACCACATGCGCTTCTGCACTTTCTATCCTTTTATGCTTTTCTTCACTTTCCAACTTCAGCTTCTTTAGCTTCTCTGAGAGCTCTAGATTTTGTTCCTGTACAAGCTTCATTTCTTTGATAGCTTTCTCTTCCTTCTCTTTAAGCTGTGTATTCTCTTTCTGAAGCTTTTCGAATTTCTCCTTCGAAGATCCAATATTACTCCTCAACTCAATAAGTTTCGATAGGTAATGATGCACACGATCGATTAAAAACCCAAGAAACAAGGTAAAACCTGCAGAAGTATGTTCAAGCCATTACAAAAACAGGGATCGGGTTGGAAGTTTGTTCACAT
>CAOJBI012164666.1:0-17156 GCA_948277035.1 Euphorbia corollata
AATTACAAGTTGTAGAAGACGTCCAAAATAAGAAGAAAGAAAGCCATTATATAGGCTACAAAAAGCAAATTACCTAGGGAATTACAAATCCAAAATATTCAACTTAATAATTAAAATATCTACTTAGAAAGATATGGGTCATGATTAGCCCATTTGTCAAATCAATCCCCAAAGTTGCAGAATACTTTTTCTCTTCTCCCACACGTTACTTTTCTACCTACTCTGCCACCTACTCCACTACTTGACAAACTGCTTCTGCACCGAGTTCTTTGTCAGATTTCTGTCAGATTTCAGCTTTTGCAGTTGGAGCTAGTTCTCGCCTCTGAAGTTTACTGAAATACCAAGATCTTGATAAAAACTAACCAATTTTAATTACAAAATAAAGCACATTTGCATGAAATATTTTAGTATAAATTCCGCTTATCACATGCTCATAGACTTCCCCTCGCATATAAAATTTTGATCATTGAGGGAAATTCTTCATATACGAAGTGAGTGTAGTGAACAAAATAATGTGTATGTGTGTGAGAGATCACAAGGATATGAGTTGACATTCCTTAATCGCTAATTTTTTGAAAACATATATTTTTCTCATTTGGTTAAGAATGTTAACGAAATGTATTTTTAGTTGTAAATCCACTAGGGATAAAGAAGAAAATATTTGCTTGTGATAAAAAGGGTAAGTGTGGGGAAAATTACATGTCCCTTACTGATATGTGTCCTTGAAAAGTTTTGGTACGTATGTCTTGAATAATTTTATCATGTAGACGGTAAAGTAAAATGTTATATCCATAAGGGATTTTGAGATTACTATATTGACGTGACTAATTGGTTTTTCTCATCTGGTAGTTGATATCTGTGAAAAATTTAGAATGCCCATTCCTCAAAGCAACAACAATGCTTGTTGCTGATGCACATGAGTCATGAATCGTTTCCCAATCATAGAGATAAAGAAAACTTTAATAGAAGAATCTCCATGTTTTCTTGGCTTAGTTGACCTGTCAATGAGGAGCAAAGTGTCATAGTCACTATGTTTACAAATGAACTTTAGGATGTCGGACTCTCTTTGATAGAAATTATTGTCTCTGTTCATACCAATGCACAATAAACTTTTCCTTGCAGTTAGATGTCATCACTTCAGAACAAGTATATCTTCAGGAAATTGGGATGTAATTAGGGAAATTTGCCCCTGTAGCATAAGAACGAAAACGAAGGAGAATTGGGTTAAAAATGATGGTTGGTTGTCGATGTTGAGAAATATTTTCAAATTGTTTAAACTAAAAGCAACTTGAAAATAAGGTTTTTTTTAATAAGGGTTTGGTAAATTCAAGATCATGGTTGTAATTTTGTTAATGAGTTGAATATTTGGTTGTTTGATAGTTTTGACTGATTTTGATAATGAAAAGGTTTTTATCATTTTTACTTCAATATAAATGAGAAAACAATTTTTACTTCAATTATAATTTTGACTAATATTGATGCGAAAATACAGGAATACCTCTAATCAAAAGCAGGTTTATCAATGGCGATTAAGAAATGATTGGATTATTGGAGTGATGCCCATTGAAACGAATAGAGAATTCTGAAGAAATTACATTGATCGAGAATTTGAAAAAACGGGAATCATGGAGTATTAGCTGCATTATAAGAACAGTTTCCCTGAATATTATTTAATATATATTCGAGAAAAGATTAAGAAGAAAATTAAAATCCATAAATACCTCTTATCTATAGCAGGTAGGGACGGCAACAAGGGGGGACGGAGGGGGCATGTGCCCCCCCAGCGGCCGTCGGCAAAACCCGCCCCCCCCAGAAACAGCCAGAAATTCAGTTCCGGGGGGGGGGGGCACAGATGCTCTGCGTGGTGCAGAAAACATTGGGGAAGAAAATGATAAATGGGGCTTGGGCAGTTGGGCTGTGATTTTGTTAATTTAAATGGGCCCAATCTATGGGCAAATTAATTAAATGAATTACCCAGGCAAAAAACGCTCCATTTTTTGCACTGGGTAATTACAATTTGAAATATGGCCATTTGTTTGGCCACTTCCAGCAAATATATAATTTCTTTTCTCTACTTCTATTTTTCCTCTTCTCTTCGGCGTTAGGTTTAACACTGTCACAGTGTCATCACTTGCCGTTTGTCATCGTTCGCGTCCGGATTCACAGAGTTTTTTCAACTTCCCAATTTACTCAAGGTTAGTTAATGTTATATCTATTTACTAGTTACAGTTTGTTTGAAATTGCATTAAACATCCATGTTTAAAACTTGAATAAATTGTAGCATTTCAAAACAAATTGAATCATAACTATGTTTATTTAACCTGAGAATGAATTGATTTGGTTTTCTCGTCAAACTCATTTTCTCGTCATGATCATCATCAAATATTGCATCTTGCTGAATTATATCCCGAAGATTTCTCCAATCTTGAAGTTACTGAACTTCACTTCCAAGTTCAGGTCTACATTGAAGAAATGAAAGCAAATTTTAAGTTTTCTAGTCTTAAAGATATAATGACACTTGCAAAAACATTGGTGGACAATGATTTGCATATTACTTTTTCTTTAGTATATCGACTTATCGAATTGGCTTTGATTTTACCAGTTGCATCATGCTTGAAACAATTGTACTATTATATATATATATATATATATATATATATATATATATATATATATATATATATATAAGGGGGCAGTAGTCTCCCCACCTTTATCCGCTGCTTCGTTCCTCGCTGTCACTGCGTTGAATTGTTGATAAATTGATAATGAAGACCGGAGTGGTCAGAATTTATGATCAGCGGTTGACAATGGCCGGTCAAAGATCGGAGTCCCCCCCCCCCTCCCCGAAAATATTCCTGGCTCCGTCCTTGATAGCAGGTTTATCAGCAGTGGGTGAGGAAGGATTAATTGGATAGTTAAAATGATACCCACTAAAACCAAGAGAGAATTCTAGAGAGAAATTATATTGAGGAGTATATGATGACAATTGTCTAATCGTTATTCAATATAATTATGTCAATATTCTTTTGCATTTTCTTATGCTACACAATTTGCTAATTTTATTTCTTCTAGAGTCCATGAGTTCAATGTTCTTGTTTCTGGTTTGGTTGATCTACTTGTTTAAGACTTGGTGGGAGTTAGTTAGCTTTCCTAAACTAAGAAAGTCTAGCATTGGTTTCTTTTATTTCTTTTCTCTGTCTACCAAAAAAAATATTTTCAAGAAAATATATATTTTCTTCTTCCGTATCCTATACCATTTAAAATATGCCAAATGCATCATTGGCTCCCCCACCTATGGTCATTTCGCCTACTTGCTCCCTGACCTTTGTAAGGGTTCTTGTAGCTCTCACATCTTTGAAAAAATGCACAAAATAACTCTCTAGCACCTGACATGGCACGAGTTGAACAATTTGGAGAGTGTTGACCGTTTCCTTCTTCTTCTTCCTTTGAATTTCTACAACTTTTTCAAGGTTTATTGGCCAATTCTTTTCTACAAAATAGATAAGATTTTTAATTAACGATTCTTTAAATAAAAAATCATTATTATGTCATCGGAGGACTTAGAGAAGCAAAGTTGTTACATTTCGTGGATTTTTAATGATTTAGTGTGTTTTTCGGAAAAAAATTTTGGGAAAATTCCTGGCTCAAAACATAATAAAATACAAAGAAACATGTTCCTTTAGGTTTTGTTTGGATGATGGTTATTCATGGTTCATTAAAATATGATGCGGTATAGTATGGTTCTTTTAAAATTTTGTGTATGAATAGATAGTGTAGTATGATATGATTTTTTAAAATTTTATTTTGATTTAGAAGAGAACCATGGAGAACCATCAAATCCGTGGTTCTATTTTCATGGTTCTTGGAATCATGAAAAAATCATGAGAGAACCATACTATAAAAAGAACCACACAACCAAACAAAAAAATATAATTTAGAACCATACCATACCATGAAAAAACTATGAATTAAACAAGGTCTTATGCATCTTTTACTTTTTTTTTATAATAGGAAACATTGCATTAAACAATCAAGCAAGATCAAACTAATCGTTTACAACCAGAGGCATTATAGAAGGAGGAACCTCCTTCATCATAATGAAAGGATAATTACAATTTAAACCACACTTGGCAATCTCATGAGCAACTCTATTAGCCTGCCTAGGATCATGAACAAAAGAAATTGCCTTAAAATGATTGGCAACCAAACAAACATCATTGACAATAGTACCGGACTAATTAAGGAGGACATTTAAACCATTGCAGGCCTGAATTGCTCCAAGATAATCCGACGCCACCACTATCCGATCAAAACCCGCCTCTAGTGAAAAAGATAAACCCAGCAAGATGCTTTTAATCTCAGCTTGAAGGACATACATACACGGTTCAAGAGGAGAAGAACCAGCCATAAGCACTTCACCATTTCATCTCGCACAACAAACCCCGCTGAGCCATAAGCTCTTTCCCTTGGCATCGCAGCATCTACATTAAACTTCATCATCCCAATCACAAGTGGAATCCACTTTTTAGTCTTTTTTTTTTGTTGACAACAGACCCATCTTCTCTCAAATTAGTAGTACTTTGATGGATAATTAGCTCCACTAGTGAATCTACATGCCTTGGAAATTCACCATGAGAGATACGATTAAATTTCCACCATAAGAACCAGATGGTATAGGTAAAAGAAATTATTTCCGAATTAGAAAGATCATCAAAAGCTTCCCGAATCCAATCACTGCACTTGTTCCTAAGTAGATTGTAAGCTTTTAAGCCAATTCCCTTCCAAATATATCTAGCTATACTGCAGTGCTTGAAGATATGGATAAGCTCAGCATCTTCTTTTTTGCATAAACAACGAAAAGCTTCCAGCCGAATCTGTCTCCTCTTCAAAGCACCCGGACATGGAAGAATCTCATTTGACGCACCCCATAAACAATGTGTAACTTTTGGTTGAATGTTAAGAGATAACAAATCCTTCCAAAAACTGCTTCTTGAATTAGAATATGTTTTCACTTTTAATATTCCTATTAAATGCACTTTTATAACCCGTTTTGACAGAGTATACTCCATTTTTAGTGAACCTCCAAAACACTGAATCTGAGCTAGGAGAAATACTAAGGGGGAGATTTAGGATCTGTTGCACCATATCATCATAGAAAACTTCACTGGCACATCTAGCTTCCACTTTCTATTCACAATATCAATTAAGCAACTAACAAACTCCGACGGGGGTTTCCTTTTAATTGTTAATGGTCTAAAGCACCACACCCATTAACCATTTATCCTTCATGATCCGAACCATTATCCCTGTCCCTATCCTCCAGCATAGGCCATCCTCTAAAATATGGCGCACTGACAAGAGACTTCTCCAAATATAACTCGCTTCACTTCTGTTTTTCACAGTAAGAATATTTCCTGAAGGGAAGTACTTTGCTTGGAAAATTCGTGCACACAAAGAGTCAGGATTTGTGATGAAACGCCAAACTTGTCTTGCAAGCATCGCTCGATTAAAAGAAAAAACATGTCTGAAACCCATCCCTCCTTCATATTTAGATTTACAAAGTAAAAACATGTTTGAAACCCATCCCTCACTCATATTTAGATTTACAAAGTCATTCCCACTTTCTCTAGTGAATTCCCCTCTTATTATCATCTGAAGACCACCAATAGTTTGCAATGGTTTGTTGCAACTCATGATAGAAAGTAGAGGGAAGAGCAAAACATCTTATTATATATAGGGGAATTGCTTGTGCGATGGCCTTAATTAATACTTCTCTACCAGATTTTGAAAGAAGTCTCTCTTTCCAACCTCCAACTCGCTTCACTATTTTATCTTGAATCACCTTGAAAACCATCTTTTTAGATCTACCTATTATTGTCGGTAGACCAAGATATTTGGGAAACTGGCCGACTTCCTTAACCTGCAAGAACCACATAATACTATCCCTCACGTCATCTTTAATTCCCTTGCTGAAACTGATCTCAGATTTGTCAAAATTAATTCTTTTACCCGACATATTCTCATACAAGGCTAGAAATCTGTGCACAATTTAACACTCCTGGTAGTCTGCTCGAAAGAAAATCAACGAGTCATCTGCGAACAAGAGATGAGAAAACATTGGGGCTCGAGAACATATTTTAATACCATGAATCATCCCATCCATCTCAGCTTTTCTTAGCAAAGCGGACAGACCTTGAGCACAAATTAAAAACAAATACGGAGATAGTGGATCACCTTGCCGAAGGCCTTTGGCTGGTTGAACATAGCCATGCTGCTCCCCATTAATCAGAAAGGAGAAGGAAGAAGTGCTAATACATTTATGGATCAGAGCCACAAAAGATTCCGGAAATTCATTAGTCTTAGCATCATTTCAACAAACACCCATTCTACTCTATCATATGCTTTACTCATACCCAATTTCAAAGCACACTATCCCTTAGAGTTAAACTTGTTATATTTCATAGAATGGAGCGACTCAAAGGTAATCAACACATTATCTGTAATGAGACGACCTATAACGAAAGCATTTTGAGCAACATCAATCAAGTCTCTCAGAACTAATTTTAGTCTGTTAGCCACACATTTTGAAACCAATTTATATAGTACGTTACACAAACTAATTGGTCTCAAGTCTTTCATCTCATTAGGGTTTTTCACTTTAGGAATAAGCATGATAAATGTGTGATTCAAGCTTGAAGGAATATCTCCACCATTAAGAATCCCGAGAACCTGATCAGTCACCTCTTGACCAATGTCATCCCAAAACCTTTTATAAAACAACGCAGGCATCCCATACGGTCAGGGTGATTTAAGATTGTCAAATTGGTTCAGAGCTACTAACACTTCATCACTCCGGTATGGTTCTCCAATCCACAAACTTTTCTCCCTGCTCAATTTCATTGTAACACAATTTGTTGGGAAGCAATTTATGTCTAGCCTATTAGAAGAGAAAATATCATTGAAATAATCTATCACGGTGATATAATCTATCACCACCTTACAGATGTCATCATCAGACGTGCATATCCTCCCCTCCACATCCTTCAGCTTTATGATAGTATTTGTCTTCCGTCGACCATTGGCTTTTCGATGAAAGTACTTTGTATTCAGATCGCCTTCTGCTAACCATAGCTCTCTAGACCGTTGTCTCCACATAATTTCTTCCTTCTTTTGAATTGCTAAAAATTGCTTCTCAAGTGCCGCCTGTCTTTGAGCCCATCCTACATTCAAACTGCTACCCTTGTGCTCTCGGATTTCCGATTCAATATGTTTCAGTTAGGAACCAATGTGACCAAATTGTTCATAGTTCCACTTTCTCAATCCATTATTGACTTCGTCTCCCCATTCGTTTAATGTCTTCCACGAGTCAAGAACCACCTCCCTACATGTATCATCCTCCAACCACATGGCTTCGAACCTAAAAGGTTTCTTTGGACTATTCTTGATTCCATCCGAGTCCAGCAAAACGGGACAGTGGTTTGAAGCAATCATAGCAAGGTGTAAAACTACAACATTAGGGAAAAGAAAATCCTATTCAACCGTTTTAAGAAATCTATCAAGTCTCTCTCAAATGGCTTGATTACCTTCCCCCCCCTGGTGGTCCAAGTGAAGGGGTTACCCTTAAAGCCCGTATCAAACAGCTGACAATCTCTTAAGCAATCACGAAAACTCATCAATACCCTATGCACCTTTTACAAATATAAAAATAAAAATACATATACACTATTTTGGAAATAATCAATTTGTTTTGCAAAGGTTACAAGAATAGTCTAAATCAGCTTTTATATATAGTTTTATTCTATTTCAATAAATCCTTAAACCCTAATAAAATACAAAGAAAACATGTTCCTCTAAATTCTCCCTCTGCTCGTTCTTGCCTCTGCCTCTCCTCCGCTTGACCCCATTCCCCTCTCTGCTTAGTTCCAATTTGTAAATCTGATTGTTTTATTTTAATTGTCATCTATTCGAATTTATGCTTTTTCAATATCTCCTTCTTCAACTTCAACTCTCGTCTTCATTGTTTTTCTTTGATTCCTTCACCTCCATTGTTGCCGCCACTCCTCGACCCTCTCACTTGTGTTGCTTATATTGACTATCAATGAGTACAGAATCGAAAGAGGCTGCTTCTACCTCCAATGAAACTGACTCCAAGACTCCCGAGATTCCCCCTTTTAGAATGCCTACTATGGAAGAGATTCGCGCTCAAGAAGTTTGGGATAATTGTGCAATTCGGAGTGTTGCTAGTGGAGTTATGGGTGAGACTTTATTGATTCTTAATTTATTGTATTGTTACCCTGTAGCTGAATCTTTTATAACCTTCAAACATGTCCTATTTCTAGCTTTTGTTCCTTTTTTATATGGAATGTATGACTTGATTCGGCTGAATATATGTCTAACCGAAAGTAAAGAGTTGCCTTGTTGTTTTGTTATCCCAAATCGTGAGAATTAAAAGCTGAAATTATTAACTTTGCAATTTCAGATGTTAACATTTATTAGTTTTGTTTATTTGTCAAATGATCAACCTCTGTATCAGTACTCATTCAGTTAATAAATCATTTTGGCCGTTTTATCTGAGGTTTTGTTTATGGTTACATGGAGTGTCAGATATGTGTGTTTTTAATATTATTGTATGAGGAATAGATAGTTATTTCGATGATAAAAAGTTCTATTCTCTTGTGGAGATTGTGATTTGATTTAATAAATAAGTTCTAGTGTCTTGCATAGACTGTAATTTGATTTGTTCTTGATGTTCCTTTATTTGCTTGTCGAGTAATTTCTTGGCTGCTTAATCAAGTTGTTTTGCCATTGCTTAGTTTATTGGCTGGGTACTTTTTTTAATGTGTTTTTGGTATGTAAATGTCTCTAGGTGGTGGACTTGGGATTATGATGGGCCTATTTCTTGGTGCATTGGATAATCCCATAATGCAAGATACAATGAGTGGAAAAGAGCAGTTCATTTATACTGCAAAACAAATGGGGCAAAGGAGTTGGAGTCACTGTAAAACATTTGCAGTTATGGGATTGATTTTCTCTGCTGCTGAGTGCACTGTTGAAAAGGTATGCAGAAAATGAATATTTACGCACAGTATGACTTTTGTAATTTGAATTTTTATTTCAAGAAATTGAAAGTTCACTTTTTTTTTTTGTGTGTGTCAAGGCACGAGCAAAGCATGACATCAACAATACTATGATTGCTGGGTGTGTCACTGGAGGTACATTGGCTGTAAAAGGTAAATTCTTACTTGTTTTAGTTTCATCAAATTCTGTTTGTGAAGAGTCGTTGAGAAATGAAGTTCTGTTACAAGATCCAGCAGGTCATATCAAAATTAACATATGTAACAGAACTAGAGTGGACAAAAGAATGGGGAGGAGTGTGTAACTGTGTGTTGAGAGATGGTAATAGTGTGGTATTGGAGTATCCTTGGAATTCGTTTATGCACTTGAGTATTAAAAATATATCACAATATTCTCTATTTGATTTTAATTGAACCCCCGATGGACTTGTAGTCATGTGCTTGATCTCATGTTAATTTGGAGTTACATTTACCATGACAAGGTACTCCTTTTGAATTATAGAAAACATTGAAGGTTGCATGTTCCTACCATCAAATTCAACATGAATCGTCAATTATATTCCAAATGCGAAATAAAAAAACCTTGGATGTTTTATTAAATTTTTGGAAAATTTTCAATTTCTAAGTGGTGAATGAAGGCTTATCCATATATTGTGGAGTCTTCTGGTTCTTGATTTGTTATGCTTTGTCAGGATCGAAACCTGAAATAGTAGAATATGAGAAGAGGAAGAGAAAGATTGGAGAGAAGAAAGAAGCATGAATGTGAGATTAGAAAGACTAGAAGATAGAACAGAGAAGTAGAGAGAATGTAGAGTAGAGAGAGAAGGAGAGAGAGTAAGTGAGAGAAAGTAATACTGATTGTCATTCATTGATTATTTCCATTCAATACATTTCATAGGTATTTATACTAATGTCTATAACAACCTTCAACCTAACAACTTGCCACATAGGCCTTTTACCTTTAGAACCTGACAATACCCTCACCTTCTAATCATTCTTATCCTCAAGAATGAAAAATGGATTGGTGGTGAATTATTGTAGAGACACTGGTGGAATTATGAACCGAAAACATTAGAAAGAGTTTCTTTGAACATGTGTTTGTCTTGCCTCTATCAAATGGGTACAAAGTTTGATTCTCATCAACAAACACCACATTTCGGTATTCAGATTGAGTTGTGGATGCATGAGGAATGAACAGTTGTGACCTGTTACACTTACCAACTTCAGCTTCATTAGCTTCACCATTATGGTTCGCCTTGACCAGGGACAATAAATTTTCAGTATTATGTAAATACCTCTTTGGCACACAACAATCAACTTTGAGTTTTGCTCCAACCGTGGCTCTACCGGAACATTTTTCCCCATATTTCTCATCCCTTTGAAAGAAGACACTAACACCTTGACCTGTATCCTAATATACTTCTATCCAAGTGTATTCATATGTCTCAACCTTCAATTTCTTCTCTTCAATGTAATTTCCACCTACTTCTTAGCTGGTCCGGTTTCCACTGATCTTGGTAGCCTTGACTGGTGTTAACATCATGTTGCTTCATAGTCTCATATCCAAGACAACAATAGGAAGGAACATCTTGCTGAACTTTTCCCTCAATTGCTTCTCTAGTTTCCTCATCTTGTTTTTCCAGCCCTTTGTTCCCCTTATTTTCATTGAAATAATGTCGTTGGACAAGGAAAAAAGGAAACGTGTAGGCCACTGCTTTACTAACAGTTCTGCATCCAATTTTTCCAAGCATATTGTAAGATTCTGAAAAGAGATCATAAGTGTAGGCCTCTCTTGCAAGCTCTGTGAAATTCTTTGAAATGGTGTTCATAATAGAAGCACTGCAACTCAACCCTAGGCAACCTGAAGTTAAACACTCTTCCTGCCACTTCCAATTAGCTGGCTGTCTGCCGAATTTGGGCATTGTTAGAATCTTATCACTGTTAATTTCCAGTTTCCCCCATGTCTCCTTTATAACAATCTCAAGTCTAACTCCTTTCACTATATGAAAGGCTTCAGAATTGATCTCAGGCCTTTCACTACTCATGTTTGTTTCATTCAAGTTTGCTATAATTTGAGGCAATTCTTCTTCTGTAATTTCCTTTCGCTGCTCAAATGGATACAGAACTAGGAAATTATATATTCTTACCTCCAAGAGAAATTCAGTAGAGGCAGTAGCAGGATAACTCCCTCCATTTTTCACTCCTTTCAGGAAACTGTCTTGAGGACTGATTGTTTGGAGAGCATAGCAATCAATTGTAGGTTTTTTAGACTGTTTCTTTTCTATAGGCAGCTTTTTCTCTTCCACTTTCTTCTCAAACCTTTCGTCAAACAGGTTCTTGCAACAAAGAAATGAACTGAATCCTCTTGAATCTCTTGCACTTGAGAACCTTTTTCTTCCTTGTTCTTTTTTACTTAATAATTTGTGTTCTTTTTAGGCTCATTCTTTTCACCAACATCCATCTCATAAGCCTTTGTTTCATCGGCCTAAAATACATCCAGAGGCTTCTCAGGCATTCTCTCAATCGCCTTGTGTGCATCTGTTGTGTCAGATTCACAGCCATTTTCTCTTTCCTCATCACTTTTACTATTCTCTGCAATGAATGGTTGTTCAAAGGAAACCCACTCTTTGTATTTAAATAGTGCAAACTGGATTGACAACCTACAGCAACCGTCATAGATGTAACGTTCCTGAAGAGAAAACAAGTCAGCCATAACACTAGCAGATGAGTAGAACTAAATCCGTGCTTGAAGGTCAATATAAGGCTGCATCATTTCAATCTTCTCCAGCAGCCCATAAGAAGAAAAGAATTGGCTGATAATCTCCTTTGTGATTGGGTACAACAGCTGAGAATTCGAAATGCCATTGCAAAATAGGCCAAGAATCGAATAGCTCTTGATACCAATTGTGAGGTACAGTTCCTGAACTTTACCTCAAGCTAAATCAGAATTTAGAAAAAGAGTAGAAAAAAAAAGCAGAGGTAGATAAGAGAGAAGAAAGAAGCAGAAATGAGAGATTAGAAAGAAGAGAAGATTGAACAAATTGAGAGAGATGAGAAGAGTAGAAAGAGAGAGTAATTCTTATTATTATTCAATTAATTCACAAATGTCATTTACAGTATTTATACTAGATTTCCTAACAAACTGAAAGTTGAGGACAAGTACAAGCATTTTGTCTGAACAATTAGATAATTTGTAATACCATATTTCAAATCCATCTAATGATACAAATACAAACAAAATGGGTGAATTTTATACTATTCTTATTTTTTTTTATAGCTTTTTTGGTATCTAAATAGTTGAATTTTATTCAAAACTACATTTTGATGTTTTTTCTTATATTTTCACCATGCCTGCATTTAGTTTTTGCATGAATCCAGTGTTCACAAAGAAATAAGTGTTTCCTATGTGTTTGTTCTTTCTTGCCAATCAACATACTTTGGCCATCTTTTGTTGTTTTCATCGAGTAATAGAATGAACTATTGAGTTTTGTAGACCATGCTACTATGTATTCTTGAAGTTGCTTGTTAAATCATTAAATTTTATAACAAAGTAAAAACATTCAGTTCAAAGCTGCAATCTCAATTAAATTACTTTTCCTTGTTTATTTTATCATTCCGCTTTAGCCAGAGAACATTCAAAGATGTTAGAAGTCAATTTTTTTGGCATTTTTCGCATAGTAGTGGAGAGCGCAAAGCGCTAGGATCTCGCGCTTTTACGCAAAGCGCAAAAAAAGCGCTCGCTTAGGATAACAAAAGCGCACTATTATAAATTCATCCAAAATATTATAGTTTTAAAAAATTTATATATAGCTACTTATAGCTAATAAATATTGAAAATATTACATGTCACAATAGTCCATAACAATAAAACAAGTCATTAAGATTCAAAAATTCATTAAAATATGACCATGTGTGCTTTTTATTTCAAAGCACGCCCTTTTTTTGTGCATTTTGCACCCATGCATTTATGTTCAACAAAAGCGCACAGGGTGCGCTTCACTGCGCTTTTGACTACTATGATTTTTCGGTCTATTACTTCTATCGAAAGTAGAAGCTTTACTAGTTTTTATTATACATTGATGAATCTATTCTTTGTCTTGTATATTTTGTTGGTGCACTTAGTCTGAAAATTTTACATTATCATATGCAATTTATAATTTCTTTTTAATCCATCTAAGTGGAACCTTTATTAGTTATTGGCATCTAAAATTCTCCTTTGGGTTAAATATGTTCTTCAAATAACATGGGGGTGGAGGATCATAGGCTCTATTCTTTTCAACTCATTCACCATCCAATTCAGTTCAGTTTTGTGTACCTATAAAATCACACTGAAATAAGTACTTTTCAGTTCAGTTCACTTAAAGAAAGATGTACAATCCATTTCCTAATAAGTAGAGCTATTAGGAGCATAGCACAGCTTTAATGTGGAAAGAGAATGTGCGTCTCTCTTTACAAAAAGATATGTGCTATTCCCTAAAGGGGATGCCTTGAACTGTGCCCTTTAAAAGGAGACTATACTGCAGATACCTTGAACTGCACCTTGTCTCTCAAAAAACTTGAAAACATAAGGAAAAATTAGCAGAAAAGAAACTTTACAGCATTTTTGAGAAAAATACGATGAATTGAATAAGGTAAATTGAAGAAGAATTTGACTCACATTCCACAATTACAATATAGAAGATCATATATTCGCTTTAGGAAACTTCAATGTTGTTTCTTTGTACATTTGTATCATGTTTTTAATGTCTGTCTCAATTCACTTGTGCTAGTGCCTTGTGTTATTTGACTTCGATGTAGTGCCTCATTGCTTCAAGGATGCCTGTTTGAGAACTTAGCTGACTATTCACGCTGATTGGTTGTGATTTTTCATCTATAATATGTTTAAGTTTTATACACTGAAAAATTACCTTACATGTTTGTAATTTGTTTGCAGGCGGTGCAAAAGCGGCATGTGTTGGTTGCGCTGGGTTTGCTGCATTCTCAGTGTTGATAGAGAAGTTCCTAGAACGACATACTTGACTAATACGCTCCCTCCATTTTTGCAGATGCCTAGTTCTCAAACTAGACAATATTCATCTTTTTTACTTTCTGTTCAATTTGAGTTTTTCTACAAAAGGGGAATCTCACTGAAATATAAACAAGTTGCAAAGCATTCAACTCTTCAATTTTGTTTTAATTATTATTATTTTTATGTACATGAACTTCATCTGATGCTGATGTAACTTCAACAAATACTTGATAAAGTGATATCAAACACGGTTATTTTTTTAGGAATATGGAATTTTGAAGAGACTGGATTTCATACCCAGAACCTCTCACCTTTACTCTGAGAGGTGTACCAGTCGGTACACGGTTTTTTATTTATTTGCTGAATATTTGTCAACCACGGTCTTTATGCACATTAAAACTTACTAACCAAGGAGTTTGATACAATATTTGATAAATAATAAATTGGATGTGGATGAATGATGCATATCCTGTTCTATTTGGTGAGTTGTTGGTATTGTGCAGATGAAAGCTAGTTTGAAGATTTTATATTCCAAATTCTACGAGTACTTTGGTGCAAAATTTTGCTTTGTCGAGCTAAGTACGATTATCAACGTCTCTGCTATATTTTACGATTCTAGCACCTGACTATTTTTCTTTTCATAATGTGAACTTAATATTCTCCTTCTCCATTTATGCGGACTTCAGATTTTCCTTTTCCAGGACAGGTTATTGAAGTCAATAAGTTACAAGCTTACATCGGTTGTGTTTTTTTTAACGAAATAACTACCAATTGATGCCCAAATTGTACAAAGGTGAAATGTTTTGGGTTCATATTTCACATCTTCTAAAAAAAATTTCAATATAAAAAAAAATAAAATAAGCACTGCAAGTTTGAGTAACGATTATTTTGTTAAAAACAAGTAACTACAATTTGTATTTATTTGGTCTACTCATTCTTTTTTTCTTTAAGAAAAGTACAAATCATATATATATATATATATATATATATATATATATATATTCAAGCAATATGAGATCTAACAATTTCACGCTCAAACTGTTAGGAGCGTGAACCAAATATTAACGAGTGGTCTTATATTATAATCTCATTATGATAAAGAATCAACGGGTTTTTAGAGTATTATAATCGAGTGAACATATAAATTGGGTTGAATCCATATCGTTTATATGCTAGCTATTCTTTAGTTTAGTTCATTTCCGATGTGAGTCCAATATGAAACTATCACGACCTGCTCCATGAAGAGGTCTAATTTTAGATAGGAAAAATTAAAATAAAAAGTCTTGAAAAAAATGTCATTTTAGTATTTTCTGGAAAAGACGAATAAACTAATTTTCTCAACAAAAAAAGTTGTGTTGGGCCAGGCCCAAATGGAAATGATTATCTTAGAATAAGCCCAACATACCGGCATTCCGATTTGTAAAGACCTGTCCAATCGGCAATCCCCACCAACGTATTATAGCATAATCAAAATTTTCATTACAAATAGTCCGGCATTCAGATTTCCAGCGAAAATAATCAGTGACTTTTCCGATTTGAAAGACTAGTAGATCCAGGTTCGCACTTCAGATCTCTTACTATTTGATCTATTTGATTCTCCCTTTTGCATCTCTTCTTCTCGTCCCTTAAATTTTCATTCTCATTGTTATCAGTTGCTTTGTGTGTTTGGTGTTCAGATAGAGATCTGATCTTGCCAATTCCTTCTTCTACGTTATTGTAGATCACCTTAGTTGTTTGAATTCAAAATTAATTGAAATTTAACTGATATTACGCTTCTTTCTGGTTTAATTTTCTATTCATTGGTTTTCTTGTTGATACTGACTGGGCTTTTGTTTTCCAGGTTTACAATTAAGCTCTCGTGCGTTCTTTTTTGTGATTAATAAATATGGTAATGCTACTTTTTTTTTTATTTGTCTGCCCCCTTATTTACAATCTCGTCATGCGAACTTCTTGCTTATCTATTGCGCAGGTTGTCCTCGCTGCTTCCATAGTGAGCAAGTCTGGGAAAGGTTAGTCTTCGTCTTGTTCATTATCTCATTTGAAAATTGACATTTATATTATTTCAATATTATATTTCGAAATTCTTCATTCCATTAATAGGGGGCATTGGTTGCTTAGCGATTTTATTGCTTAAGATAACCACTTCAAATTATAATTGAAGTATTCATTTCCCTCTTTCTATTTGCTATCTCTTTTCCCACGTCTTCATAAATTATGTTCTCTTGAACTTTGATTGGTAATGTATAACTTAGCTTCTTTTTTCCTTTTTCTTTTCTTAAACATATATATTTGATAGTCGATCTAATTACCATAATAAAGATAGTCAGTCTAATTAGAACTTTTCAATTCAGTGCTTGTTTCGAGGCAGTTTGTTGAAATGTCTCGCATGAGGATTGAAGGTCTCCTTGCAGCCTTTCCCAAGCTGATAGGCAGTGGAAAGCAGCATACGTTTGTTGAAACTGAGAATGTGCGGTATGTTTACCAACCAATAGAGGCTTTATACTTGCTACTCGTGACAAACAAACAAAGTAACATTGTTGAAGATTTGGGGACTCTGAGGCTGCTCTCAAAGCTTGTATCCTTTCTTCTTTGGTGTACTCTTTCCATTAATGTAGTTAACAATGTGCTGATTTAGATACTTTGAGAGTGTTACAATTGAAAATATTTCAGCTGCTTCCAGTTATATACTACTTTTTGTGTTTTTCAATTTTCATTGCAACTTACTACTTCGGTTAAACTTTTAAAAAATTGAAGCATGAATTACGCCGTATATTCTTAATGTTGGTTCAATTATATTATTCTTTTGATTCCTTAAGCTGTTTAAGGTTCCTGAATACTGTATGTCTCTTGATGAAGAGGGTATATGCAAGTCAGCTTTTGAGTTGATTTTTGCATTTGATGAAGTAATCTCACTTGGACACAAGGAAAATGTAACGGTTGCTCAAGTTAAGCAGTACTGTGAGATGGAGAGCCATGAAGAGAAACTGCACAAACTGGTACTTCAGAGCAAGATCAATGAGACCAAGGATATTATGAAGCGTAAAGCCAATGAGATTGACAAAAGCAAGGTATCA
>CAOJBI012164926.1:0-20426 GCA_948277035.1 Euphorbia corollata
GCGAATTGGTTGGCGCCGCCACTGCAGAGCTTAGCGAATGTGTGTATCGTTTTGTTTCTGATTCAGTCGGTGGATCGAGCGGTGCTTGTATTAGGCTGTTTTTGGATCAAAATTAGGAAATTGAAGCCAGTTGCTTGCGTAGAATATGGGCCTGTGAATGCTGAGAATGTGGAGGATTTCCCTATGGTTTTGATTCAGATCCCTATGTGCAATGAGAGGGAGGTAAGCAGATGTAAGTTTCTTATCCCTTTGATTTGCGCTGAATTCAATTAATTAGCTTTTTTCTCCTGGCTGAATTTGTAATGCTTTAATTAGCAATTATTCAAAACTTTGCCTTTTCCCTTGTTTGTTTCTGCAATTGGAACTCATTGAATGTGGCAATTGGGTAATTATTGAGGGTTATTGAGGTGCGACGGCGACGGAGAGGTGAGAGTTGGCTGGCGAGGACGACGATGAGCGACAGTGGCAGAGAGGCAGGAACTTGTAGAATGGGTTGGGGAAGATGAAGATGGTTGGTAAATTGTACACGTGTATGTTTTTGAATGGGGAGGGTTGGGGATGATGAAGTCAATAGTTGACTGGAATGGTAAAACTTTAAGTTTCCAACAATACCCTTTGCCACGTCACCTTTTTTAACGGCGTGATGAAAAAAGTCGTTTTTTGCTAACGTTTAATACCACATGCATCGTTTTGTAAAAAAAAATTCCACGAGCATCATTTTGGGAATAGGCCAAACCACAAGGCATGTTTTCGAAGTTTACCTAGTAGATTTGTAATTGCTTCTGATTAATTACATTGACATATTCTTTAGTAAAAAAGTATGAATCAATTAATAATAAAATATTAAACCATAATATATAACGAACAACAACATATAACCACAACAACAAACAACACTAACAACACCAAACACCAATAGTTTTGCTAAATAGGGACATTGTCATGTGTTTGATATTAAATTGTGAGGAGTTAATATATGAAATACAAAGATAAAGAAATATATGCAAAGCAATTTTTTGTAACGCTATTGCGTACTCTTTTTAACTATTCTTTGAAATAGGTTTTCAAACTTTCATAATGACGGAAAATGAAAGAACTGATCCGAATTCGTACATTTTTCCTTACCCAAAGATCGAAGAACGCTTCTACACATATGCCAAGTCGAGATTGAATCACGGTGCCTCTGATATCAATTGAGTTCCACAAATTCTGCAACGTCGATAGGAATAGCAACATGCCAGATCTGAATCTAATCTGGACCCATATTTTCACTATTTCAAGGACGACACAAGGTAGATGATGCTTGTGCCAGCCTTGAAATGGTGAAAATATGGTTTTAAATCCGACCCATTGTCATCCCTAAAGGTCGAAAGACCAATAACGGGAATTTCCATTATTAAAAAATATCCCAGAAGAGAGAAATATGAAAAGAATGTTGAATATTATACATTCAAATTAAATTCATACTATCATTCTACATCGTTGAATATTATACATAAATGAATCAAATTAAATCATTTCCTTCGAAAAGAATGTTGTCAAACACACAATTTATATTTATATTATTACGAGGTAATATTTCGGTCCAAAAGCATGTCAGGTAACTAGATGAGTGGAAGATGACATGATGGACTACCATGACAGGAACTGAAATTGCAAGGTTACTTCAACCTTACCTCGATCCGTTTCTAATTAATGAAAAGATTTCAGTTGTTTTTTTTCTGTTATCATTTGGGGGAGATAGTATTATTAAAAATGGATAAGCGTGAGACATTTAAAGAAATAGTTTGAGAAATATGAATATTTTAGAAATGTATTTTGAGTACTGGAAGTTGAATATCGGAAAAAAATTTAGATTTTTTTGACATAACTGTTTGCATTATTGTTATGATTATTGTTTGTTGTTGTTGATAGTTATTTGTTATTACTGATTACTTTTTGACTTCTAAAACAGTAAAAGCAGCAATAAGTGTTTGATAAATATTTGATCCGGAAAACTAAAAAAACAGATATTCGCTGAACATCTCCTTATAACCTTGAAGTTTAATAATTAATGTGAACCTTAAATTTGGTTGATATGGGAAAAATTATACTATTTATAAATAACAGATAAAATATATAAGTTGATTTATGTTAGTGGATAAAAATAAAATTTATTGAAAGTTGATATATTATAAATAAAATTAACTCGATAAAAGTAGAAAATTGTCACAAATTATGTATAATGCCCTGCAAGACAAATACTAATTTTATTACAGCAGAAAAAATAATCACTCCTTTTCCCTATCCAATAAAGGCAGCGAAAAGGATTAATCATTATTTGAAAATAAAACCTAAAAAACGATTGATTATTTTTTAATAATTAAGTCTATCATCCTCTACCGCCAATATCAGCGTCTTCACGACCCAACATTGACACGGCCTCTGCGACTCTCTCAAATTCGTTTCTGTTTTCTCCTGCAATCCTTTCTCTCCGTTGATTCAATTCAGCTTCAATCTCTTTTGTTTGTGTTTTTCTTTACTGATCCCTTTTTAGTTTTTATTTTTCTTATATTCTCACACAACTCTTGTTTGTGTTTTGATATTTTTTTCCTCCAAATTTTCTTTTGTGGTCTTAATTTTACTTCCCTTGCTAATTGCCTCTGTTTCGCTTCCCGATCTCTTCAATCGTGCTCCAATTTGCAGTTTCTGTGTGCGCTTTGTTAATTGAAGGTTAGTCGTTTGCCCTTCGATTATCAGATTAGGGTTTTGGGTTATGTAATTGAAAGAAATAACATTTCAGCTAATTATTTCTTTTTTGATTTGCTGAAATAGGATGTTTTGAAATGATGAATCAAGGAGTTAATACGCAGACTATATCTCATGTTGACCCCAACTCGCTTGAGGTAAAGTTTCTTATTTAAATTAACTTTCTCTATCAAGTTCACTTGCTTCTTTACTATCGCTTATATTGTTTTCGGGTTTTGAAGTATATTAGTTGTTTGCTAGCCCTCAATTAGAAGGCCCGTTTGTTGCTGTTGTTGTTGTTTTTTTTTTTTAATTGTGCTTATTTAACTGGACAAAAGTTAGGTTGATGTTTTCATATAAATGAGTCTTTTGACTCATTATAAATTTTTTTTAGTCTTTTGTCATTGTGAATTTGCTAGATAGTATGGCTATTATTGACAAAATTTGCTGGAGTGCATTGTATGTCAGATCTTGGGCTCTTTCTGACAGATTTAGATTCTTGAATTGTTTGATTTGGACTGTCTTGACATTTGACATATCAGTATCTGTATTCTATGTTAGATCCATAGTTCCTACCTTGGCAAATCATCTTTTAGGTATTGAATATTTAATTTGTGCTGTGAATCTGTATATGTTGGAGAAACTGTTAAAGTCATGTTGGATTCTAAATGTAGAAGTTTCAACTTCCTTTATGCATTTACTTTTTTATTTATATGCAACTTGATATTATCCTTGCAAATGTAAACGTATCTTATTTGGTATACATGTGCCATTTTTTTTTCTTGAAAGTTAATATGTCACGTTTGTTCTACATTTTAAATGCATTTCAAGATTATGGGAAATAAGAGATGAAGTTTTATTCATCCATTTTCTCTGAATAAAGGCTAGGATTAAAATTTATGATTTTCTTTTTGTTGTTTGGCATTGTGCGTTCAGTTTAGGATTTCCTTAAGAAATTCATGCTACTTTATATCTTTAAGATTGGGCTATGCATGTTGGATCTTGAATTATGCGAAATTTGGATTTATTTTCATCGTATCTTGTTATAGTTAAGAATTAAATATAGAATAACAGCATTACGAGCTCATTTCAGCTTTTTTTTTTTATTTAATTCTAAGTTCTAACAGCATCTTGTGGCAACGTGTGTGATTACTGCAAGCTGCTTATGCTGAAATGATCACTTCTATTGTACTAGTATTTATAGAGTTATACGATGGGTGCATGGGTTTGGAAGAGATAACTGGAGGCTCCATTTTGATTACTTTTACTCCATAACTTATTTTTAAATGGTCATATTTATGCATATTCTGTAAATAAGAGTCCCTGATAAGGAAGAAGCATTGTAAATAGTCCATGTCTATTGCTCAGACAATCTATTCCTCACTAAATTTGATGTTGTGAATTTCTAGCTTATTTTTAGTATTGCGTTTCATTTGGTTTTTGAATTTTGATATATTTGTGAATTGTGGCTTGTGTTATGTCTATAGTAAAGTTTTCTTTTAATTGCTTTCTGTAACCTGTAATTCTCATTCTCTTTCTATGTTTCAGGGTCGATATGCTGTTGAAGCAACTCAGCAACACACATCTTCATATCTTCCATCAACAAATGGCTCTGAAGCTTCTCCATGGACAATGCATAGGATAGACAATCATACCACTGAGAATGGAATTCCATCAAATGCCACTTATTATCATGAACAACAAACAGAGACACCCGCAAGGAATCCTCATCAAACACCGAATGCGACATCTCTACCTAGCACGGCTTCAGGAGCTGCAAGTACATCTCAGGACTGTAATAGCTATGTGTCATACCCAAATGCTACAGACCCATACGGTTATGCAAGTTCAGGGTATGCGGGTTATTATAATGGCTATCAGCAGCAGCCTAACCATTCCTACTCTCAGCAGCAGCCTGCCGATTCCTACTCTCAGCAGCAACCTAATCATGCATACTCTCAGCAGCAACCTAACCATGCGTACTCTCAGCCAGTAGGGGCATATCAAAATACAGGTGCTCCTTATCAGCCTATTTCCTCATTTCAGAATACAGGGTCTTATGCTGGGACTCCAAGTTATACAAGCACTTATTACAATCCTGGTGATTATCAGACAGCTGGAGCTTACCCCAGTAGCGGCTACAGTAATCATACTTCGTCGTGGAATGAAGGAAATTATGCACATTATACAACTCCTCAGTATACAAACTACAATCCAGACACATCAAGTTCTTATAGTTCTGGTGCAGCACCTGCCACTTCTGTGAATTACCAACAACAGTACAAGCAATGGGCAGATTATTACAATCAAACAGAAGTTACTTGTGCTCCAGGGACGGAACAATTGCATGTTACTAGCGCATCCAACCAGGGGACTTCGGTTCCTGGTGTTACTGCAGGGTACACAAATTCCAACACCCAGCCTCCCTCATCATTTACGCCATCTTGGAGACCAGATCCCTCTACGTCTGAATATCCTGTGCAGGTTTGGTGTTTCTTTTTATTCAATGAGAACCATTAGATTGTATTTAAATACGTTGTTGACTTGCGAAATTGCATGCTTCGAAAGATATATACTTACATGCTCATAGCTGTTATAGGCGTGTGGATAGCACAGGCTGATGAATATGCTTGTTGATATTCATCAGCTTTTCTTTTAAAAATAAGTTTGGTATGTTCATGATGTAATCTTGCTCTTCGGATCACATTTGTGTAATAAATTCTAATGATTTTTTGTATGTTTCGGAAGCTGTTGGAGAATTAACTCGAGTTATGTTGCAAATGTTATGTTTTAGGGTATGGCATCCCTCTAGTGTCTAGAAGAAATTCTCTGGCAGTGATCATTGCTGAAACCATAATATTCTCTTTGGGTTCATTCACTAAATCATTATTTTCTGATATTTTTGTCAGGGTGCTCCTTCAACTAATGGTGCTCATGATAGCTACTGGAAACAACTGTCTTCAAATTTTCAAACATATCATGCCACTCCATTGCAATCACACTTTCAAAAACCTTTGGATTCAAAAACTACTTATGATAATTTTCAGGAACAACAGAAGACAATTCCTCAAGGTCTTAATTCACAATATCCTACTGGTCATCAGGTGCCTCATAATTTCCAAATCCCTGTACAAACAGTTCCACCACTGGATACACGAAGGGAAAACAAATTGCAGATTCAAACAAATCCTAGAATAGCGTCAAACTTGACTGTTGGTTTATCAAAAACTGACAAGGATGTCTCTGGAACCAATGTTGTAGCAAAACCTGCTTATATTGCTGTCTCGGTGCCAAAGACAAATGAAAAACTGTCATCTAATGATGCAGCTGATTCCATTCTTAAGGTTATATCATTTTATTTGTACAATCTTTGGTCTTTTTTTGACAGTTAGCATGTAACTAAGTTTCTATTATTCAATTTTATGATAATTGGTATTCATTATGCATTATCTGCGGAAGTCTTTGGATGAGATACCTCAAATTGACTCTTATCCACCTAACTTCTGTGATCTGTTTTGCAATTCTTTTCCTTGAGGATTATTTGATGCCCTTATTGATTACTTTTTTGCTTCTTGCAGCCTGGTATGTTCCCCAGTTCACTGCGGTTTTATGTTGAAAGAGCTCTTAAACGTTGTCAGGATCACTGTAAGAATGATCCACATATGGATGCTTGCCAGGCTGTCATGAAGGAGGTGAGTTGTTCAAAACTAGAAATGGCAGAAATTTTATAATTGCTTAGATTTCATACTAGTTTATCAGTTAGCTAACTAGTTATTGTTATTGATGCTAAAACCTCGAATACAAAGTTCACGCGTCCTGCAGACTTATTGCTTAATTAAGTGCATCTTTTTAAGAGTAATATTGCCATTAAGACCAAATCCAACCCTATTCCCTGTTTTTCATTCCCCAAACCCCATTGTGCAGGATCTATAGTGTTTGCTCTCTATCTATATTCTCCATATTTCAATTCCCCAAATAAGATTGCCTTAAAACAATAATAATTATCGTATCATTTTCTACACATAAATACTAACAAAAAACTAACAAATAATAAAAAAAATACAAAAAAGTGATAATATTATATTGATTCTCCAAAATGAGAATCCCAATGTATGGGGTATCCCCATTTTGGAGGATACCAAATGGGGAATGGTTGGTTTGCCATATTCCCCATATCCGTTCCCCATTTTGCCGAATTTCCCATTACGGGGAATGGTTCGATTTGCTCTAATTTTTTTGTTCAAATTATATGTTAATAAACCCAACTGTATATTAACTATAAATTTATGTTGTAAATTCGTTTGCAACAGTATTATGTAATTATGCTGTAAATGTAAATCGTGGATGATGTGGAGTATACATGTGTAGGGTTGCCGAAATGTAACTCTAATTAATAGTATACTGTAATTGAATAAATATCAAATAGAAACTAGAAAACAAAGTTGTTGTTAGATAGCCAATTTTTGTTATTTCGTTAATATACTTAGCTTGGTCAAAAGACATGAACAAGATATCAATGTTAAGTTTCAGTCGAGATTGAGATGATGTAAACAAATTGAACTTGTGCATAAGTATGCATTGTGACAACATATCTATATTTTCTATCTCTACTGGCCAAATTTACAAATGACAAGGACAGTAATGCTGTATTGTGAAAGTGATGTAGATTAGACTTAGATTGCACTTACAAATCAATGGGTATATCCTCACCTGTGAAGATATTGGAGTTGGTCCCCAGTAGACATCCGATAGATAACAAGCTAATGATGGATCAGTTAACTCTGTTGTTGGTTTGGAACCCATGGTGGTTTATGTGCCTAAGAAGAAGGGTACTTGGGGAATCAAGGGATGAGATGGCAGAGAATTAGGAAAAGTGGCATTGTTGGGATTTTGGAATTGGTCTTATTACTCTGTTGTTGAGAGAGAGGGCAGGCTAGTTTGTATTTCTGTTCTGCTTTTGAGCAGGGTTTCTACTCGAGTAGAGAGGGGAGAGTATCCATGTGTGACATTTGCCTCTTGTATTTTTTGATGATAAGACCAGACTCTACAATCTTCTTTTCAATGTTTGTGGTTTGAATTGTGTTGTGCATTTCCCTTTCAATTGACGGCTCTGTGGAAAATCTACCACTCTTATCTAGGATTCATATGGTGTTTCGTCTTTTTGCTCAAACATGGGTATTCTCTCTCCGTTGCTCATTCAATGGCACTCCAAAACCATTGATGAGGCTATTTGGGAGGACGAGTTTGTCATCAACAGAGTTACCTGTAATGTGTCATGAGGACAATATTGCTTTTAAAGGCAGTGGAAATGATAGGAAACACGTTAATGATATATTAGTATTGGATCACTTCGGCATTGGGCCTAAACACAAAAAGGGGATGAGGTGGCAAGTAGTAAGTAAAGGGGTATTATTGTGGTTGTTGGTAATTAGTAGGGATGAGATGTCCCGTAAATTTGTTATATTACTGTGTATTTTAGAGAGTGGGTAGGCTGTTTAGTGTTTCTGTTTCTTCTTTCGAGCAAGGATCTACTTGATAGAGAGAAGACAATATCCTTGTGGGGCTTTGCCTATCTTTTATCTTTCTTATTTCCAAACAACAAGACCAACTCGTCAACTTTCTCTTTCCAGTTTTTGTTTTTACATTTATGTATTTTGAATTTTGTTGTGTTTCTCCTTTTAGTTAAGTCAGATAAAATAGCGTATGTGGGAGAGTTGTGAAGTGAGATCTATCGCTTTACATCACCCCATAATTTATTTGTGGATCCCTATCTTTGTGCTATAAATTTCCAACCTCTTGGAGGATTGTGCGAGACTTGTGGATCTTGGGCTTGCTAGGTTGGGTTTGTCTGTGGGCCTAATCATTATTTTATAAGTGTATAATGTGTATCCATAGTTGTCAGAGGCACTCCTCATGCTCCAGGTGCAGAAGGCTCCAGCCTAATTGCCTAGCGCCTGCTAGATTCATCACATTCTAAATGCATGTGCCTAGGTGCATTAGGCTCCAGTCTTCAGGCGCAATATGTGTGCACCTAGGCGTGCCTGATGTCATAGTTATTTTTTTTTTTCTGAAATATTTGACTTGGGTAAGTTTGAAGTTTAGGAAAGAACAGAAATTAGGAAATAGAAATTAATTTCAGTTGATTGGTAGTTCGTAATTAAGACGATTTTAATGTTTGATGATTATCTCGTAGTTCTAGATTACTAGGATTTATTATTGAAATTTATAGATGAATGAATTTTGAGCTCTTTATTTTGCTTTCATGTTTTTAAGATTTAATATGATTTATAAAATTAATTTAGTTAGTGCACCCAACGTGCCCCTGTGCCTTGCACACAGGCTCCATTACACTTGGCACCTTGAGAACTATATGTTTATCATAAATTAAGTCCGGTGACAAGTGGAATAATTATTTTTATATTTTGCTAAATACAATGCGAAGTAAATGTTTGATATGTAACTTTGTATGGAGCAAGGAAAAAAATGTTTATTCATGTACGCAATTGAGTGGAACATGGCTAACTCCATTTATGAACATAATATTGAATGATTATGTAAAGGGTTAATAATTATAACATCCCTTGTGTTTGACAAAATACATTACTTCCTCCTTTTGTTTTACAAAACTAATTTATACCTCCTTATGTTTTGCATTTTCCATTACTACTACCCCTATCCATAATTGTCATTGTCAAGGTGCTAGGCGTAGCCCAGGATCCACGGGTCCTAGAGCCTAAGCGCAAGGTGCGGTTGTTAGTCTCACGTTGGGCGCACTAACTAAAACTTTATTATAAATTATGCTAAGTCTTAAAACCATGGAAGCGAAATAAAAAATTCGAATATAAATTGAAAATTCGTTAATCTATATATTGTAATAATTCCTAGTAATCTTATATTAGGTAATCTGATAGTCAACAATCATCCAAATCGTCATTAAGATCAACATATTATCCATCTTCAATCGAACCGTTCTCAAATTCTGTATTTATTGGCTCCTCATCTTTTACAAAATTGAGATGCTTTTCCTTTTTGTCCAATTTGTTGTTTATGCATCTCGTAGCTGTCAATGCGCTAGGCACAATGAGAAAAAATGTGTATGTGTGTTGGCAATTATTTAAAAATGAGTTCATTCTAAACATTGAAATGTTTTGATCTTATATACCATTTCAAAAGTAGTAATGCTATATTCTTGTTTCAAACTGTCTGTAAGAAAACAATGTGTTGTGAACCAAGATTGCGTGCATTCTGCATATCCATGAATTTGACAAAAGGAATTCACATCACTTCATATTCCTGCAAAATAACTTTTTATTAGTCTTGACTGTACTCTGTTTTCTTTCATTTCCTTTGGAAATGATCTTTTAGAGGTTCCGTATCTCCTCTTATAGTAGTTACTAGTTAAACTCGATGCTTTATTGGACTTTCTATTAAATAACTTACTTTTGACTATTTTATTACTGTTTTAACTTATTTTAATATTTTACTATTGGTTCTGTTTTGCAATTATTTTTTCGCCTCGCCCTTGGGCATGCCTACGGCTACCTCCTTCGAGCCCTTAAAATTGTGCTCAAATATACTTTTGTTGAACTCTGCGTCATCCACATCAGAATAACATGGTTATTTTATTTAAAGCTTTTGATAGGGTCCAAAGTTAAGGCACTTCTGGTTTGATCTTTAAAAGGGTTTCCTCTTGATTTTTTTCTGGCCTTTTCTCCTCTTCAATTTTCTTGAGCTTTTCTAACAAATAATGCATTTAGATATGTTGTCATATACCATTTTCTTATCTTGTTTCTGAATTTTCTTTTCTTTTTCATGTTTCGTTTATGACATTTCAGATTATTACCAAGGCAACTGCAGATGGGACCCTTCATACACGAGATTGGGATGTCGAGCCCCTTTTTCCATTACCAAGCCCTGACTTTGCTGGTCACGAGTATGTATTCTGTCGCTGTCAAAGTTTTCTTTTTCTGTCCTACTTTTCTTGTAGGTTGAGGCTGGAGATCTTTGGCATTCTTGCAATTAAGATAGTTAAATAGTTCATGTAGACGGCTAATATAGATATGTATTATCACATGTGGCAAAAAGGAATTCACAGTCTTCAACTCCTGTCGCTTCACTACCAAAGTACAAAAGGAGTCCGAGCAGGAGAGCCAAAAGTAGGTGGGAGCCTTTACCTGAGGAGAAATCGGTTGAAAAGCCTGTTCCTATTAGTAATGATAGTCTAAAATACGGTGGTTGGGATAGAAAGGTAAGTCTCATCGAAATCTTGTAGCTGAAGGTGGCTAACCGATTCACTTATATTTGCACTTTTATGTACTCTTCAAGTCTGGTAATGATAATCTGTTTTTGCTTCACTGTTCAGCCTTTAAGTGGGAATTCTGAGAGCAAGGTGGATGCTTTGAGTAACAAAAAGTCATCGTTAGCAGAGCTGAAAACTTATAAAAATGCCCAGAGGCAACTCAAGAGACAGCGCCTTGCTGATGCTTTTAATAATACCAGCAACGGTAATGAATCGAGCGATAGTGACAAGGAACAAAGTTTAACAGCTTTCTATTCTGGTGCTATAGCACTTGCAGACAATCCAGAGGAGAAAAAGAAACGTGAAAATCGTTCTAAGCGTTTTGAGAAAGGGCAAGGACATCAATCGGAAATTAAGTACTTCAAATTAAAAAATGCTGGAGCTGGGAACTTTTACAGCAAACGGGCTAGTGCCTTAATGCTCAGCAAAAATTTTGATGATGGAGCAAGCAGGGCTGTTGAAGACATTGACTGGGATGCCCTAACGGTTAAGGGTACCTGCCAGGAAATCGAGAAACGTTATCTACGGCTTACTTCTGCACCTGATCCTGCAACTGTATATATCCATCACCTTCTATTTAATATTTTTTTTATTTTATATTCTTCATTTTTGTGTGGGTGTGTTAAACTTTTAGATAGCAAAGGTTGATTTGAAGAATGGAATGAATAATTTGGTATTTATCCATGCTGTTTATACAGGTAAGACCTGAAGATGTGCTAGAAAAAGCTCTGCTTATGGTTCAGAATTCTCAGAAGAATTACCTCTACAAATGTGATCAATTGAAGTCGATTCGCCAAGATTTAACTGTACAACGAATTGTAAATCAACTAACAGTTAGGGTGTGTGTTCATACTTAAGTTATTACATCCTATTATATTACAAGCTTGAGTTCGGTAATTATATCTCATGCTCATTGCCTTATTTTACACATTTCCAGGTGTATGAAACTCATGCTCGTCTAGCTATGGAAGTAGGAGACTTGCCTGAGTTTAATCAGGTTGGTAGCTCTGATCTATGATTAAAGGACAATTTTTTTTTTCTGTTGTGTAGTACAGCACTTGTTTCGTGTTCATTTTCATAGCACGGCATCATGGCCAAGTTTATGTAGAAGTCATTTTCTATTGAAGGGAACTTATATAGTTTATATTTCTTCCAAAAAGTTAGCTATCCTTTCTAACACAATGTTGCGATTGTTAGAGAACTTATCTATTTGCATTCTTGACCATATAATTTCTTTTTCTGGAATTGTCTAGAAGTTTAATTTATAGTATGCCAGGTCATGATGCTCGAACCGTGTAAAAGGTGATGCATCAAAGCTAAAGATACTTGTCTACTACGTGTTCTGCATCATCTTTACTTCATGTTTGTGATATGGTCCCTGCTCTTCCAGGCTTTTGTCATGGCTTCCATCTGTTATTCTAGTTACTTTTGTGTGCAGCCATCTCGCCGTACCTTTTTTCTGCAGCTATCTCACCATAACTTGTTTAACTAGGTTACATAGGGCCGTAGGATGATTAAACAATACATTAAAAAGAGTTAAACATTATGTTGCTTTAGCAATCGTTTTGTTTTCTTAATAAATATATTTCCTCAATTCAGGTTTGATCCACCTGATTTTTGCTTATTGATTGACCGATGAAATACTCTTCCAAGCTATGAAATGATGAACATATTATTTAATATTAAATAGGAAGTGATTATCATAATCTCAGGTGCAGGCAATAAATATTTGATTTAATCGTTTAACTTCCATAATGTTAGCATTACTCACACGAGCTGATTGAAATTCTATATCGGGGTCAGGTCAGCTGACTAGAATTTGGCTTCATAGGAGAAGTTGTTAGTCCAAACTTCAGTTCCTTTGTGGCATGTCAAACATAAAATAAAACAGTGATTTGGTTTGTAGAACTGGCATATGTATAATTTATGAGATTAGGAGCTTGCATCTTTGTTTTCGTCCATGAATCAGAAGTCATGATGTCAGAACTGATAAGTACACAGATACATCTAAAACAACCTGGCACATAATACTATCTCACATTGATTCAGGTATGTAATAGATCATTTTACATGGATGCTAAATTCCTTTTTCTTTACTTGTTATTTCAGTGCCAATCACAATTAAAAATACTCTATGCTGAAGGAATTGAAGGAAATTATATGGAGTTTGCTGCTTACAACCTACTTTGTGTTATTTTGCACTCAAATAAGAACAGAGATCTTGTATCATCGATGTCAAGGTTAGTGAACTATGTAAAACAGGTTTTATTATTATGTTTCGATGTGTGTTCCTTGTTTCTAACCTAGTAGTTTTGACCTGGCCATGGACATGTAGCTTTAACTAGAACCGTTTATAGAAAAAATGAGGAAAGGTCATTCATGATTGAGGTTTTGGCCTAGTAGTTAAGATTGAAGCTGTGATCTCTAGAGGTCTCAGGTTCAAATCACAACCGGGGTCGGTTGTTTATGTTTCCATGTAATCCCAAATGAGGTAAATTTAATAAAAAAAAGTTCATGAAAGCTTTGACGTTGGTTGTATGGATATTTAAATATTACTTTACCATATCGTATGTCAATCGCATTTATTTCTCTCAATATAGGGTGAATGTAGCATTAAGTTGCAGATTTGGGAAGGCATTTTTCTTTGATTCTTTACCAGAGAATATTACAGTATTGCTAAATATTCAGTATTTGATTTGCCAGATTAAGTGAGGAAGCGAAGAAGGATAAAGCTGTTAAGCATGCTCTGGCAGTTCGTGCTGCCGTTACCTCTGGAAACTACGTTCTGTTCTTCAGGCTTTATATGACAGCTCCTAACTTAAATGCACGTCTCATGGGTAGGCATTAATCTAGAGTCACATGTTTTCCCATTGAGTTGCAATATTTTAGAAAAAGGGATTAGATTATGAAAACTTTTTGTGTTGTGCAGATCTTTGTGTTGAGAAGATAAGGTACAAAGCTGTAAGTTGCATGTCCCGTTCATATCGCCCCACAGTACCTGTTTCGTATGTTGCCCAGGTTTTGGGCTTTTCTGACCAGGAATCAACTGGTTCAGAGGAATGCATGGAATGGTTAAAAGCTCATGGTGCCTGCCTTGTGGAAGATAGCAATGGTGAGATGCAAATTGATACAAAGGTATGCCATATAGTTGCATGAATACCCCTATGCACCATGTTCTACAATAGAAAATAGACATGATGGATCACTAGGTACCTGACTTTGTTCCAAAAAACCTACTAACCATCTGAACTTTCACAATGACCTTGTAGCTCCATCAACTTTAAAAAAGTGTATCACTTTGATCCCTGAATGTCACGTGTCATCTTTTGATCGGAGAGAAGTTGAGAAATGAATCTTTGAAAAGTTAGGTAACACGAAGCTGACACGTGGCATTCAAGGACGAAGTAGTACTTTTTTAAAAGAATTGAGGGATTTACGGAATCACTTCGAAAGTTCAGGGGTCAGTAAATTTTCTAGGACAAGTTTGGATGCCTGACAGGTACATTAAGCCAGTTTTCTTAAGTAGACCATTTTTTGTTTTGGTTTGTTTTATGCTTTTAATAATACTGAACTTCTACGTTAGTTTAGTGATTTGAGTTAATGTGATGGTTTTGATCGGTATTGTGCAGGCTTCGTCTACTACCCTCTACATGCCAGAACCTGATGATGCCGTATCCCATGGAGATGCTACCCTTGCTGTTAACGATTTTCTGGCTCGTGGACCCACATAGCCTTCAACTGACTTGACGTGTAAGTTGGTCTTTGATTCCATTAAAGGAAGAAAAGTGGGCAGGCAGCCCTAAACACGGGGATTTGCATGAGAAGAAGATAGTCACGTGTATGAGGCTCGGTTGGGTTGGGTTGCATTCTCGACTTGGAACTTTTAGAGGGGAAGAAGCCAAGTGATTGCCAGAAACTAATAGGGAGAATAGAGACAGAAGATGCATGAAATAGATGGGGGAAACCCTTGGAATGAATGGGTGTTGTGGAATGGCAAAGGCCTTGATCTCTACCACTATATACTATCACATGATTTAAATTCTTCCCTTTCTCCTTTTTGTTTTAAAATGCTTGAGTTAAACAGTGATTCATTCTTTGTATTGGGGAGGATGAAAATTTAGCCCTGTTGTATCTTTTAGTGATCGAAATTCAGTGATTATTTTAAATAATGAATAGGTTCTTTAATTAAAACCATGTTGTTTTATAGGTTTATTCTTTAATTAAATTGTGCTTTTATTATTATAATTAATTGTGGTGTGAAAAATAGTTTTAGGACTTGAAAAAAGAGAGATATCAGGTAGAAACTTGTCTATTTATCAAGTTTTTAGCACAGTGGTCTAGTTCACTGCTACCTGGTTTTCCCTTTGTTTAGGAAAGTGAGCAACTGATTCTTGAAGATACTATTATAGGTATCAACTATGGTTGACTCGAGTAGTGAATCCTTCACTCTGCTTGAACTAGTAATCTCTGAGTTCGATTTTTAAGGTATAGAAAAAAAAACATCAAGGTATAGAATACCCTAAAACCATCCAATTGGATTGGAAGTTTGATCAATTGTTCCCCTAACTGTTTTGTTTGGTTACTCTGTGTTTATTGAAACTTGAATGTGAATTTCCAAGTTGCAGAAATGCTGGAAAAAAAAAATTGTCCAAATTGATTCCAAAACGAAGAAACATACAAATTCAATTCTATTCTTTAGCCGGCGGCGCATTCTGAGATTGGGGCCAAACGCTAATTTTTTCCTTCTCATACTTTATATACAAAGCCGAGACCGCCGCTACAAAATACACCTGAATCAACACAATCGCCGGCGTATGATACTTTATCACGCTTTTCCCCGTCGCCAGCTCCACCAACACCAGCGCCGTCAGTCCCAACATTGCTGTTCTTCCGTTTATTCTCTCACTGAACGAGCTAAACCCTAACTCCACTTTCATTCCACTTGACACCGCCTCCTTCAGCGGCACTGGGGGCAGATACATTCCAGATCCCGAACTTGCTTTCGATTTCCCCTTCTTGGCCTTTCTTATCTCCGCTTTTTTCCCCATTCCAGAACGGTAACGTGTTCGGATTTTTGAGAGACGAGATTCGAAGGGATCCTCGTCCGGCTGAGCCGATTCTGGTTGGGGATCATTGTTGTTGTCGTCGGCGGCGGCGGCGCGGACGGAGAAGGAGAAGTGAGGTTTTGAATTGAAGCGAAGGGCGGACGGAAACGGCGGCTTTGAGAGATGCAGAGACGGCGAGGAAAGCGTTGTGGCCATTGTTTTGGATAAGGAGATTTGTGTTGATTTTCATGTATTAGAAAAATACTATTTTGCTTTTTTTTTATCAGATAATATTTATTTTGTGGCGGTAATTATGTGGAAGGTGTGAGGGTAGTTTTGCCAATCTTGCATTTTCGGTAAACTTTGATTAAATTTAACAATCTATTAGTAATCACTATATTGTTATTAGTAATGGCTTCGATAGGATTCTTTAAAGTTGAAAATTGGTACATTTATAAATTTCAGTCGATCTCAATTATTCATTCAGTTTTAGTGGTTGAGATTGAATTTTAGTTATCTGTGGGGCCCGCAGTGAAATTAAATCTCAACCATTCACACTGGATGAACGGTTGAGATTAACTGAAATTTACAAATTTACCAGAATTAAAATTTAGAGAATCCTTTTCCATATTATTTTGCGGACTTCAAGAACAATTAAACTTAAATCACAACTCTCGGTTTCAACTTTAATAGAAGAATCTAAATCCAACATTAACCTAACTTATAAGTTGTGAGAGTAGTTTTGCCATTTTTGCATTTCATTAAAATGTATAAGTTGCAAAAAGGATTAAGAACCAAGCTAAGAGGGATTTAGCACCTAAAAAATGCTATATTTGCAAGGTATACATGAAGAAGATATTACCCGAGAGGTGTTGTTTTAACTCGGTGTAAAAATTGGATCCTGGAATTAATTTTTATTTTATACTGAAAATGAATTGGGGATCCAATTTTTGTAAGAATTAAATAAAAATAAATTGTTTAAATCCGATTCTTCCCAAAAGTTGCAACTGAGTATGTCACCTCGGCTACAGCTTATCTAAAAACTGAATTTAAACAAGTAAGAATATGAATATATGAGACTTATCTCATGCCAAGAGGTGGCATTATGCAGAAGAGCTCGACAATATGTGTTAAGATAAAAGAATAAGTGGCATAAACGATAAGACATGTGTATAGTATACCTTGGAAATGTTGTAATTTAACTTTGGAAATTATGTAGATTTTCTTTCGTTTTCTTTTATTTTTGTAACATATTAGATGTGGGAGACGAATTTCCATCTTCAATTAAAATTCTTTTACTCGTTCCTGTCTGGTCTTTTATCAAAGTCCTTTTACTCACTCACTCTTGTTTATTTATTGTGCCTAACTAAACATTTTTCTTAATTAACGTTCATAATCATATTAACGTAAGGTTAATCCAACTTTATCATATTAATCTAAAAAGAACAAACACTACAAAGTATTTCAATATGTCTTTAAATAAATCTAATATGTGTGTTGAGAATTGAAGTTGCTGGAGCATTGTCATCGCCTATAAGCATGTCGAAAAAGTACAAGGCATGGTTCACACGACTCCACTTAAAAAATCTTGTGAATATATAATTGGAAATCATTTATGATATTTGTTGTAGTCAAATTAGTTAAACTTGAATGTTTAATATATAATGAATGTTAAATTTAATATACACACTCAATTTGCATTCCTATCATTTTCAGAGTTAATGATTATGTCTTTAATAAAATTTTGATTTTTTTAGTTTGAAATTTAATTCATGAATAAATTTTATTTGAACATGATTTGTAAGAGTTTGAATATGAATTTAAATAAAAAAAATTAATTTCAATACAAAAAATCTCGACCGGAACACTTGGAACTCTTCCAAACATGAGAGATTAAATTCATAAAAGAAATTGATTTCAATACAAAAAAATCTCGACCGCAGCACTTGAGAAATCTCCCAAACATGAGAGATTCCCATGCAATGCATTCAATCTCTCATGATCAGGATATTGCATATGCATACTCCTCCATCCAAAAGCAATTTATAAACCCACACACCCTGTAAATAAAAACTCTAACCCCTCATTTATTCATTTCATTACCACAGTCAAAATTTTACTCTCTTAATTCATCCATTTTCATTTCTTCCTTTATTTTCATTCTTCAATGTAACAATTTTTTGTCAAGTTAATTTATTTTTTAATTTGTTAGTGTAAATAGCAAGATTAAGCTCATGTTTTTTTTTTTTTGCATTTTTTATTGGATTTTAATTAGCATCACTACAATTTGGTTAGGTAATCCATTATCTTAAATAAGTGTGCGTATGAAATGAATTAACGAGGGGTTCAATTTTAACTTATAGGGTGTGGTAGGTTTATTAATAATTTTTGAATTTAGAGGATATGCATGTAATTTTCCAGTCAAGGATTGCATGCGAATCTCCCAAACATGAGAGATTCCCACGCGCTACACTCGAGGCGACAAGACTCCTCGAGTGCAGCAAACTTGTCTAACAATTGGATTCATAGCTGAGTTTTATATTTATTTTTGACAAAAATTGGAACCCGCATCCAAGTTTTGGTACAAAAAAAAACTGGTTCTGGGATCTAGTTTATGCCCCGAGTTAGAACAACACCTCTTGGGTAATAGATTGTTAGATCAACAAAAAATTTTATATTTATTTTGCAAAATAGCATTTTTATATGTGTTAAATTTTGTATAAAAGATGTCTAAATCTTGTTTTTTTTTTAATATGAAACTTTTTTATCTAATTGTTTATTGTGGAATTTGAACCACAACCCATACTTCTTGAATTCTTCAAAGGTTAGTGGCCACCAAACCATTGCTTAGTAGTTAATCTTGTTAAGCATGAGAAAAGATTAAACAATATATGTAACGTATCACAACTATGTGATTTTTTTTTTCAAAGTTAGCAAGTAAAAGATCACAATACTAAATTTAAAATATGTTATGACAAAATGTAATATTGTCCACATTAAATTGAAAATTTATAGGTAAACATACAATGTTAGACATAACAGATGGAAATACTCATGTTTGTACATAACCGATGGAAATACTCAGAGGATTTCCATCGGTTTTCTACAAACCGATGGAAATACTCTTGGGGTAGAAAAAATAAAAATTTGGAAAAACCGATACAATTTATATTAACCAAATCATATTTTAGTACCAATTATATCGGTTTATCAAAAACCGATACAATTGATCTAGCATTTGTATCGGTTTTTGAAAAACCGATACATATAAGGCGATACAAAAAGCCATTTTTGTACTAATGATAAAATCCTTAAAACGGATAAAATAACTATTCCTATCTATTATACATTCATCCTCTCGACAAGGAATAACTATTTCATAACATGTATGATACTTAGGAATAACTATTTCATCCGTTTTAAAGATTCTATACAAATACTCTACCAATTATGACATTTTTTCATTCTTTTTCACCTATTCCGCGGAATAGTAATTCCGCCAACCAAACGAGCCCTTATAATTGGATATCATATTGTGATTATTGAGTTGTTTTCTCCTGTGTCAACATAGTGTACCCCATGTAACTAAACTCATGACAACGGGCTGAAGCGAAAATGAAAATGTTTCTGATTTGAAATTGTGGGAAACCAAATTGGAATACAAAATAGAATAATTTGAGATAATTGAATGATTTTGGATAACATGTAAAACCTTTTTGAATGTTTTTGGAAACAATCAAAACCCTAAACTTCATTTTTTTTTTGAAGAGAAAAAACCTACAAGGAAGAGATAAGCTTCCAGGAGGACAAAAATAATAAGAAAAAAAATAGTCGCTCAAGATGAGAGACTTAAACAATTACAAAAGTAGGAAAGCCGGGTTGGTAAAGAGATCTGATACTAAGCAATTTGGAATTCGATTCCTACAATTAAACAAAAACCAACACAAATAAACGCTACTAACAAAGGGATCGTCAAAAGACAGCTTCCCTTCAAAGACGAATTTATTCCTTCTCTTCCATAAAGACCAACCAATTAAAAACCAAAGTGAAGTAGCAAACTCCTGATTAGTGCCTGGTGCAAAATAAGAGCGCTACAAAACCAGAAAACCAAACGCCGGAGAAGGCATAGTGATGGCTATGCCAATCCATTGGAAAGCCGCCAACCAAACCTTATGACTGAAGTGACAAAAGAACAAGGCGTGCTCTAAGGTTTCAGACTCCGAACAAAAGGGACATAAATCGTCGATAAAGTTACCAAAGCCTCTATGTGAGAGAAAGGACCGAGTGGGTAAACGAGAGTGGAAAACCAACCAACCAAAAAATCTAACCTTCGGTAGAAGACAAGCACGCCAAGG
>CAOJBI012166407.1:0-10510 GCA_948277035.1 Euphorbia corollata
GAGAGGCAAAATCTAAAGGACCAGTCTATATTCTGTATGTTGAGCTAGAGCAATCCTTGAACATCCCAAATTGAGAATACATCTTTACTTGTATTGTTTATGCGTTTTATGCAAATATGTATGAATAGCCATAAAATGTATTTAATTGCATAATCGTAGTTCGTTAATTAATGAAGTTTCATTTATACATTTGGAGCTGGTAATTGGCATCATTTTTTAGATACTAAAATAAAGTTAGTTGCAGCTACTGATTGTTTTTTTTTAACTTCTTTCTGCCCTCTTTGCTTCATACTTTCTTTTCAACTTGCTACAAAAAAAAATTTCTGTTACAGTTGGTTAAGGTTGCTTCATCACCACTGCTGTTAATTTTCATTTTATGTAGGCTATGCTGAAGAAAGATCCAACTAGGAAACAAGTTTTACGTGTCAAAGCTTGTTTGGCTGGATCAAAAGCTATAAATCTATTAAAACAAGGTGACATGGTGCTGGCAATTAATAAAGAGCCAGTTGCTTGTTTTGGCGCCCTATAATAGTTTATCTACCTGAACAAGAGTGATTCTTAATTAACTAGTATCGTTTAGATAATTTTGTTGTGTAGCTGAACAACAACATAAAAATACCATTCTATCTTTTATTTTTTGTGTATTTTTGGCATAACTATTATGATGAATTGATGCTTTGTTGATGTGTGTATATTATTTCTCTAGCTTCCTTGTCTTTTTCTGCAAGTGTTTATATTTTCCGAAATTTAAACTTAGATTTTAGTAATATTTAACAATTTCTACATTTTGGGTTTATGTAATTAATTTTAGCTCTCTTCAATCCAAATAATTATTGGTTTTATTAATAATAAATTTGCAAGGGAATTTGTAAGGGATAATACACTTGCAAATCTGCAAGCACAATTTTGCAAGTGATAGTGTGCTTGCAAATCTGCAAGGAAAGATGCAAGTGAATTTTGTTTGCAAATCTGCAACGGATTTAGCAACGGAAATATATTCCGTTGCATATTTGCAACGGAAACGATATCACTTGCAGACGGATCTGCAAGGACGTATATTGCAACGGAATGCATACCGTTGCAAATCCGTTGCAAAACAGCTTTTGCAACGGAAAATCCGTTGCAATTTCCGTTGCAAAACGCTGATTTTCTTGTAGTGTAAACAAGATCTTCCACACGCTTAGGTAGTAACCGATTCCTCTTTACGGAGTTAATAAAGGAATAGGTACTCCAATTTCGTTCAGCACATGAAGATGAGGCTGGTTGTCCAAGCAATTTGAGGGCCAACTTGGCTAGTAAAGGAAATGATGAACCATTGTTGAACCACCAGATTCTAGGATCCCATGAGTTACTCATTATATTTGATGAGTCATCAAAAGTGCCAACATTGAGATAAAAAAGGCCATACTCCTCCATTATTTTATTGTAAACATCGTCACATGCAAACAAACGATGAAGACACTTCTTCCTTTCGACGGAAATCTCGTTATCCAAATTGGGAGAGGTTCTTATGGTATCCAAATTAGGCTAATACAGCTTCTCCCTCAAGTTAAATGTCTAGAACATTTTTATGGCATAGTTGTGAGAAGATTGATGAATCAGAAATGGTAATGAAGATGAACTATTCTTTGTTGATCGTCATCTGTACAAGACATTTGATCTTCAGTTGACGTTATATATACTAATGCTTTGACTTTAATTTGGTTTTTCATCCTTGTTGTTAGGTGGCATACCATGCATGGGTGCATGCCTTTATGTCGAAACAATTTAAACATGTCAAAAGTTGGCTTGCTTAGGTTATTTGATGTTATTCTACAAAGGAAACAGAAGGATTCAATTTCAGGTAAAAAGTTTCAAATTTTCAATAATCGTGATCTTCTTACATATCTCTTTAATACACTTTTGGAAACAAAATAAAAAAGTTGAAGATAAGAACAAAAGTTATATGAATTGAATAATCTCCATGAAATTTTTTGTCAAATTCCTGCAAATTCATTGTTTTCCTTGATATGAACCTTTGATAATGTATACGTTATACATGTTTTTTGTGTCATTTTAGTTGATTTTTGTGGATTGGATTCTATGATTAAATGTTAATTTCAGACTTAAAATGATGCTGGGATCCCTGTCCTTGATACAGGTGGGGAGGTTTTTAGCCATTTTAAAGCAACTTTTAGCAGTTTTACGAATTTGAGCTGCTGAATAGGTTTTTAGAGTCATAATTTGTTGTTGTTCCGAGATTCCGATTTGAGTCTGTGAGAATCATTGTTGAGGTGGCGTCTTTTCTTTGTTGACTTGAAGTTCAAACTGGCTACCCAATGGAATATTAATGTGGTTTTATCTTCGCTACATTACAGGATTTCGAACTCATTATTGAAGATGATCCTTTCTTTGGTTGTGAGTTACCTTCAGTCGCTGGATTTCCTTCTGATGTGGAGAATGCACATTGAGCTGAAGTGGCATTTTGTAGTTCATTGAAGTTGAAATAGAATAATGATGATTAGGTGTTTTAATTGTGTTTTTTAAATTCATTTTAGACCATTCAATACGTAATTTAAATTTCTTGATTATATATTGTTTTTCCTATAATTATGAAGTCTCATAATAAGCTAAACAACAATCAGATTTGTAAAGACTCATCTCTCACTTGTTTGTATGTACCGTCTTCTTTCCATTGCAATTAGCTCAAAATCGAGCAAATAATGTCACTGGCCACATGTAACATCTGTTCTTTTTCTTCTTTTTTGGCATCAAAGTAGGTGGACTTCCCTCTCTACCGGCTGCCTGAACCGCGGGCTTATAGGAATTTAAAATCATCTTCTGGCTTCAACAATAAAAATCCCTCTGCTCTCTTTGTGCAGCTTCAGCTCTCCACATCTACGCAGCATATCCATAACATGATAAGATATTATACTGCATGAAAATATTCATCTGCAAACGTTATTTGCCATTATAATGAGAGAAATGCCTTGACCTAACATTGAAAACTGTCGTATTTAGTCCAGACACAAAATCTTTAAGCGAAACGAAGCTTGGAGTATGAGAAATTGCTTCGACTTCAGATGTCATGGATCTTCAAATTCTAAATCCAAGTTTGTTCGGATTATAATAAATAAAAACCTTGTTATAAGAATTATATATCAACAGAGTCCCGTTACTCAAGTATTTGATCGGTTGATATGAACCTGGAGACGACCCTTTTCATTCATGTTCATCGACTGCATTTTAAACCAATCTTTTCTTCCATCAAAATCTTTCACCACCCAAAAATCAATACGATCCAAAACAAAAGACTCAAACGAGCAGCAGAGTTCTCCTCCTAATACTCCTAGTTTTCCATATCGATAACACTTCTCAGATAGCGGTGGTAAAAATAATCCAAAGCGATCCTTCTTAACGTCAAAAAACATCACAGAAGTTGGTCTAATATCATAATACCAATAAAGATATCCATTCAAATAAGTACAGTCTACTAAATCGTATTTTGAATATGGAAAATAGCCAAGGTAGTTCCATGATTTTGATGAACTATTTAACAATACAAGACTCTGATAGCATGAATTGTTCGGAACTGATATAATTCTTTACTCCTGCTGTAAAATTGGAATCTTGAAATCTCGAATGAAGAAGCTGGAGGAGAGCGAAACGATTTCAAATCACCCTTTCTTTGGTTTTGAGTTATTGCAGGTGTGGTATTTCTTACTGCAACAACAAAAACAATGGTCACTATGAAAGCATAGCTGATTTTTCAAGTGATGAACTACATCTTTTAAGCTTTAAATAACAAAACATATATAAATCACCAGTGCACATCAATTAAGAAAATATTTTAAAAATACCGCATACATCGGATTCCACATGTTCCCTGATTTGTTCGACAATAGAAATCCTTTTGCCGTCCTCATGCAGCTTCAACTCTCCACATCTACGCAACAAATTCATTAAAATGGTAAGCTCCTATGCAAGATGGTGAAAAAGTTCATTTGCAGATATCCCAAATCAGAATTCACATTTATCATTTGCATCATTGATCTATTTAGAAGCATGAAATAGTAAGAAATACTCAGAGAAATAACTTGACCTGACATTAAGAACTGTGGTATTTAGTCCCGACACAGCATCTTTCAGCAAAACGAAGCTTGGAATATGAGATATTGCTTCCGCTCCTGATTGAACCCCATGGATTTTCAAATATCTATATCCAAGTTTCTTTGGATTATGATATAGGAAAGCCTGTTTATCAACATCATACAACAAGAGCGCCCCGTTATTCAAGTACTTAATAGGTTTATATGAGCCCGAAGGCCATTCTTCATTACCATCCACGTTCATGGAATGCATTTTAAGCCAATCCTTTTGTCCATCACAATCCTTCATTACCCAAACAACAATACCACCATTATCAGAACACTCTAAAAAGCAGAGTTCTCCTCCTAATACTCCCAAGCTCAAAGTAGAATTTCCACAAAGAAACTCTGACGACGGTGCTGAAAGCCATCCAAACGAGTACTTCTCCAAGTCAAAAAACATTACAGAATGTCTAAGAAAACTAAACCAATATAGATATCCATTCAAATAAGTAGGGAATACTAAATCGACCGCTGAATACTGAAAGTCTTTACGATAATTCCACGAATTTGTGCCTAAAATGTGTATTTCAACCCCAATAACACCGCTTGGAGTCTTTACGATCCTCATAACCTTATATTGGTTAGTCATGGGACTGAAGCCCAAAGCGCAAGCAATAACTCTGACACAATATCCATGCTTCCTCTCCTTTGGAACATAAATAAACTCACCAGTAATTGGGTTGCAAACTATAACAGGTTCGTTATTACACGGATCAGATAAGCAAAGCAAGCCATTGCATGAATTAACAATCTTGTACTTGTGATCTTTCATATTCAGCTTCAAACAGTTGTTTCTCCCTGTCTCACACATACACTTAAACTCGCCATCATTTTTACCATTAACTATCCTTTCGAAATTGCGCAATGGAAGTCTAAATTGAGCAACATGTTCATCCTCAACTTTACAGTCACATCCAAGCTTGTGCTCCAGGGAAGGATGATAGCAACCAAGCTTGAGCTCAAAATCACCTTGCTCGAGCTGCACAAGGTAAACCATTCTTGATTGGGCTTTAGCCGAGGTTTGAATCAAAGGATAAACCTGAGCTTGATTAAAATGGAGCTTTGCGAATTCAGGATTTGAAACTAGATCGTTCCAAGTTTTGCACACGCATTTGCATACAGATATCCTCTTTACAGACAGCCTAAGTAAGATATTTTCAACAATATTGCTCGGTAGATCCGAATACGAAGGGCCTGAAAATTTGACCTGTATATGCATAGCTTCTCTTCTTTCGTTCTTGCATCTCTTTGCATTACAAGATATACAAGGTTCATTCATGATTATTCCTGAGACAAAAATCAATAACATTATCAAAACACTTTATTTAATTGAAAACAACATTTTCGGTCTCTATCCTATCATCCAGGTGCATGTTTTATCTCTTACAAAACAATGAATTGTGATTCAATCGGATATAGTGTCATATAAGAGATGTATGGAAACAACACCCTTTAATACAATACAACATGGGTTAAAAGGGCAACCGGGTCATACGACAGAACCTAAAACAGAAACTCCCTCGTCATTCTACAACTTGCAATATAAATGAAGCAATAGCATGAATGATAAAATCAACAAAGTAATTCTTGAATTCCTTCAGCTCCAACCGGGTGTTCTAATTTACCGCCCATGTTTACTTAGTGCCACCTGCATTAGTGTCATTTTTACGGTCTCATTTACTTTCACTCACCATTTTTAACCCTCACTTACTCCTACACACCCAACCATACCACACAATGGACAAAAACAACACCCCCATTAACGCCTACAAGCACTACACCCGCCGTTACCGCCACCAATACCTTCACCACCAAAAATCCAAATCGAAATTGCCATTTTTTCTATTCTAACGAACTCAATTTCAACTAAAATTCTGGAATAACGGTATCCTGACAGTTCCACTGAACTCCATCCTCAATAGCATCATTCTGGTTTTGCAGTTCACGTAAATCTCTTCTTGCTCAATTAAAGATGATGCAGTATGATATTGATCTTCCCTACCTTGTTCATAATTTTTCATGGCAGGAAAAATTGGCACAGGCGTTGCAGCTCAATGCCGGCATGGCAAGTTCTGCTGTGAGCGGCAATCGCCTGTGCCATTTTTCCGATTCTCACGGGATCATAATATACCATTCAATTGCATAATCGTTGGTTGCTAATTGTTGGTGGGTCTGTAGGCGTAAAAGGGATGTAAAAATGGTGAGATGATGATTTTTATCAAGGGTATACTTGACACTAAGTAAATAGTGACTACAATTAACAATCCAGGCTCCAAAAACATCAAACTTAAAATCTTATATTTTCCATTATGGAAGACCAACAGACGATGTAGAAGCAAAACATCACAACTACATTGGCCGAGTCCAAAATATCAAAAGAATAAAATTTGTGAAATGCTTAACTTGGAATCCCCAAGCTAAATTACCAATCGTATAGTTCTGTCTGATTCAGCTAGCAACCATGATCATGAATTCATGAGTCATAACAAACAGTTAAAATAAAGAACAAAAACTATATCAAAATCTAACTAGAGAGAGGGAGAGAATGAAATACCTGAAACGTATTTCGTTTGGTTCCGATGATTAATTCAAGAAACACGTATTTATTTCCTCTTTTTTCTTAAATAACAGAAACCTATTTCACATAAATCTCTACAAAAAAAAAAACTTTCAGTTTCAAATAGGATCTGCTAAATAAATTTATTCCCTTTTTGAAAATATATATTTTATATAGTATTGATCCAAATAATAAGGTAATTTGGAATTAAGCTTTATGTAAAAAAGTAAACTAAAATTTTCAAAGATATATGAATTTTCAAATAAATTTTTTTATAGACTTTCAATTCGAAGATTTTAATTTTAAATATTGATCAATAATTGTGTCAGAAACTAAATTATAGGGTAAACTTCAAAAAAGTACCCTGTGATTTCACTCATTTTCAAAATGGGGTCTGAGGAATTTTTCTTCACAAAAGGGGTCTGTGGTTTCAAAAAATTTACAAAAAGAGGATTTTCAATATTAAATCATGTCATAAAAATGGGTATTTGTATTCGTTTTTATCTGAATTTTTGTGAGATGACTAATAAAAATGCAATACACGTCACTGATAAATTTTGTAATTTTTTGAATAGTGTAACTATTTTTTTAATTAAATTATGGTAACAAACTTTAAAAATTCATAAAAAATAGTTACACTAATCAAAAAATTACAAAATTTATCAATGACGTGTATTGTATTTTTGTTAGTCATCCCGCAAAAATTCAGATAAAAACAAACACAAATACCCATTTTTATGACATGATTTAATATTGAAAATCCTCTTTTTGCAAATTTTTTGAAATCACAGACCCCATTTTGTAAAAAAAAATTCCTCAGACCCCATTTTGAAAATGAGTGAAACCACATGGTACTTTTTTGAAGTTTACCCTATAAACATTAGACATTAGTACCGACTCATTAGGTTAGATTGATAGCATTCAAAATACATACAGCAAAAATTTGCATTATTTACAAACTTAGATTTAATGACCCATTCCATCAATATCGGAGTCAGAAACCTATTCGAAATGGAGGCGGATTTTTTATTTTAAATAATACAAAATCTTAGGTGCCTTTATTTCTCTCTTCTCTTTTCTTTAAATAAAATTTATCTTTGAAGAGGAGGAAGATACTCTTTTGAGCGTTCTTCATCCTCTTCTCTATTAGTTCTTTTCTATTTTGATTTTTCTAGTTTTGTGATTTCAAATTTTATGTGGAATAAACTGCATCTGCTATTTTTTTTATTGAGTTTCAGTTATGCGATTGTCTTCCTCGATGGTGGATCTATTGTTACACAACACTATTTTGATAGTTTTAATGTTGGTAGGCTCAATCTCTTTCCAGTTAAAGATACATGTTGATCTTTCATATTAGGTATCTAAATCTATCTCTTCTAAGCAAAATCGTTCCAAATTTATAAAACTCATTGATGGTATGAAGTACGTCAGAGTGCTTATGGTTATAGATTTACGATAACATGATATAATGTTTTAAAAAATATAATTTTACATAATTATTATTATTATCTTTTGTATCTTTTTATGTTTTCCTCCTACTCAGATGATAAGTTTTTAATATCTCCCAAAATTTCAATTTGATGAGATTATATATATTTTATTTGATTAGTTTGATTTTTACCATTCCAATCAAGATGTGTCCAGGGACTGCGAAAAGCGGGGTGAGGTTGTGCTTCAGCCCCACCCCAGCTGTTGGAGGTGTTGTCCTGTCCATAGCTTGAAATTTCTCCTCTTGGTTTTGCTCCTCTGCAAATGAAACGAATGACGAATAAAGAGGTAGTAGAAAAGGAAATATTTCTCACATTCTTTTAAAGTGGGTCCCACAGAATAATTTAAATAAAAAATACTCTCTATCAGGATCATTAAATTAAATCAACGGTTATGATTTATTTTCCTTTAGGTGGAATTTTAAACTTATATTTTTTTCACCTATTAAGTTTTTAGTTAAAAATTAAGGGTTGGCAAAAGCAAACATGTACGTGTTCATTTATTTCTACATATAATGAGTCACTTTTAATAATAAAAATATCAATCAATTTAGAATATATCTCTTATTTGAAAATATGTCTTTTTATCGAAATAATTAAAGCCTTAAAAATAGGAAAAAAATGAAACAATTGGAAAGATATAAAAACTGCACTTGTATGTACTAAATTTAGGAAGTTCATAAAATTTTGTGACCACATTTTTCATTTTACGATATGTTTAACATATCTTTCCTTATTTGAAAAATTAATTAATCAAAAATTTTTCTTAATAAATTACATGATTGGTCGGAATTTACAAATCGATTGTTACACAAAGAGCCCCACCCCACTTAATGCCCTGGCTCCGCCACAGGATGTATTACATATTTCAATATTAAAAAAATTCAAAGACAACTCTTAGTTATTATTTTTATATTGTTCTTTTTGACCAAATTTGTCATTCTTACCTGACATGTAACTATCAAAGTTTAGTGGGATAATAATAATAATAATAATAATAATAATAATAATGTTTGCTTCCAAATAGTCTATTATATAAATTATCTTCTACAGAATTCAAAAATAAGTTTTACAAAATGTGAAAAGTTATATAAAATTTTGTTAAATTGAAGTTTTAAATATAAAATGTGAAATACTATGAATCTATACTAGTTTGGCACTTTACCTATACGTACGTTGGTCTGCATCCAGTATTTCCACTCGTTATCCTTTTATTCATATAGCATGTTAACTTATGGATTTGCCCACGTGTATATTAGTCGAAATAAACATTTTGATCAGAAAATCGTAACAATAATCGTTTCTTGCCTTTCTCTGTAGATGGATGATTGAGTGGGTGATTTTGAAACTCAAATTCAAAATTATCAGTTTGAAATATAATATAAAATCGTAAGTTGCTAAGTGATATATTGAATCAGAGATAATTTACATTATCTAAGTGAAGTAATCAATTGGAGAATACTAGGTAGAAATCATTCAAAAGAAACACTTGTGGCTAAATTTTATTAAAACTTACCAATATTAAACTCAAATTGAAATTATAAGTTTGATCAGCTTTTATTTTCAGAAAATGATTATATCCAATTTTTATTTTTAACATCATCCAAATATACGATGCAGACATAGTGACGCTGAATAATAAATTGTACAACAATTTGATATATGCTCTAAATCTAATCGTACTCTTCCATATCACGACTGCATGTATTAATTTAGTCACACTTATCAAAATATCATTATTTCGGTATTAAATTGTAACAACTTAAGTATGGATTACTTTATCTCTTTCGACTTCTATGCCATTTCTGGTGAATATTTTTTCGCCTGTTTTAAATTTCAATTCAATTTTGGAATTTTCACTCATCTGCTAGATTTTCAATTGTGTATTTTAAGTGTTTTGGTTACTGGTTTCAATAACAAGATTGTAAATATTGATTATACGTTGACTCACATGCTTTGACATGTCTATTTTGATTCTCGTCACAAAGTAATTTTTTTCGAATAAATTACAGGCCCTAAAGATGATAGAAAACTTGCTGCAAAAAATAAAGTGATTTATCTCTAAGCCAACCATCCACGGTGTCAACCACATAAAGAGTGCATATATAGCAAAATTTAAATTGCAGTCAAACACTCTACAAGCAAAAGAACATTAATTCAAACAAGACATGAACCACAGTTTCCATCTCAAGGTAACAATTCAAAAATAACTTTTCTAAGGTTTATAATAAATTTTTTGATTAATTCAAAGATATTATATAATATTAAGAAATGGAATAAATAACAAAATAAAGTTATTCTTATGATTAAATATATGTGCATAAATATGGATGTTT
>CAOJBI012166932.1:0-13156 GCA_948277035.1 Euphorbia corollata
ATATGGCGGAGCCCATAAGAGGAAAGGGCTTTGAGTGATTAATTTCTATTCTTCACTTATAATATTGTTTCCTTTATGTTTGTTGCTTCAATGATGATTTAAAAAGCCCATAATATTGTTTCCTTTATGTTTGTTGCTTCAATATCATTTCTATTCTTCACTTATAATATTGTTTGTTGGACTAATATGCACCAAAATGTTGAGTTGGAATTATCTATTAATGGTAATTATGTGCAGATGAAGCGTCAAAAGGCAAAGGAAAGCAAGGAGCATGATTTATACCCTCGTCATATGGGTGCCAATTCATATGCAGTAAATAGAGAAAAATGGCATGAAGAAGGAGCATTTGACGACGTCTTGCAACAGTGCTCAAGTGCAGGGGATATGTTTTTATGTATTGCTGAATTTCTACTTTTTTTATGAACCTTATAAGCATTTCTGATTTTTTGGTTATTCCCTTGTATAGACAGTAATATTCTAATAATATGTATGTATGTATGTATGTATGTATGTATGTATGTATGTATATTATTAGAATATTATTTTTGTTGTTTTGAACTAATTAAATAAATAAAATATTAAAAAAGAGTAATATTTTCCTATGTTGTCCAAGAACCGAGGAAATGTTCACGCATCAAATCATAATACTAAACGCGAAAATTACCTCGGTTTTCTGAGAACGGAGGAAATGTGCGGTTTAGCCTCAGTTGTTCCCAACCGAGGCCATGGCTCAGGCAGCATTTCTCTCGCGGGCTTTGGCCTCGGTTGATAACCGAGTCAAATAGGCCTGTTACAACCGAGGCCAAAGGCCCTTCTCTCTACTAGTGAATATATTCTAGATCATTTGTATTTAGGATCTTTTGTACCCCGTTCCCCATATGTATTTATTCCCCCTTAGAATATGCGTACTTCAATTCCTACGTGTTTACTTATCGCACTTTATTTATTTATTGCTTTCCGCCTGTGTATGTTTTAAATTGCCAACTTTAATCCGAAAATGGTTAGAATAATTAGAAATATCATAAAGGTTGTGACATGTATATAATTCAACTCAAATAACCACTAAGTAGGTAATTCATCTGGACCCGAATCTCTGTATTATGGTGTAGTTTAGGTTTAACGGATTCGGGCTGTACCGAATTTCCCGGAAGAGCTGATCCGTGTGGCGACTCTGTAATATAGGCTAGAGGTTTAGGCCTCAAGTCTTTTCTTACTTTAACTCATTTTCTTCAACTGATTTCCTTTAAACCCCCCACGCCCCATCTCCGGGGCTAGCGCCTCGCGGCGACCACGCAGGTGAAACGTCGTCCACTCACATAAGGTACTAGTATATTTTGCCAAAAGTTCGGAAGGTCATAATCCGTTATATATTTTGCCTTTACAAACTTTCGGTTCCATTCTTCATCATTCCTTTTCTTTCTTCTCTCTTCTAGCTTCCGCATCTGAAGCAAGATAATGCAATCTCAACAAAGGTTTAAAGATGGGTATTTTCCGGCTTGGCTACATCAGAGCTTAAGGGAGTTATTATGGCACAACCAAAAGATTGGCATTGGATTTGTTTATTGATAGGAGTTGTTTAGCAATGAGAGGGTTTTGCCATCGGTGATTGATAATGCCGATGGGATTTGTTTGCCAACTGAGAGGGTTTTACTATCTACAAATGGGATTGATGATAAATTATCACCGACTTAAATTCCAATTGGCCCTTCTTCCATGACTTTTTTGCCTTTAATTAGTATCACCTCTACTCTCAACCTTGAACCTGAATTCAAACAGCTTTCCCCTTTTTTCTTCCCTATTGACCTTAAGGTACTCTTTCCTTCTTTCTCTGCTTGATTATAGTGTTGTAGGCATAATACATATGTGAAAAAAGGTTTTGTTTCATTGATCTAATTGGATTTTTTTTATTTATTCTATCTGTGGTAGGCTAATTGGAATTCTTTTTAGTTTTGATTATGCCTACGAGGTCATATGATTTCAATTACAGTTCCTGTGTTTTCTTTCGTTGTTGATATGGTATTGCTCAGAGTTCAAGAATTTCGTATTAGAGACATGCTGTAATTCAACCCAATTGGATGAGAGTATAAGGGAGCGGGGTGTTGGGAGCCATCGGCGAAACTATAGTTTAGATTGCTCAGGAAACTAAGGATCTCGTAATTGGATAAGAAGAAGAAAGACAACACTCGTGTTAATTCTTATAAAAAACCAAAACACAACAGAAGAAACAAGGAGGAGATGAAACCAGAAAGATATGAATCTTGCTTATAGCAAAGTAGTTAAAAGTTGTTTAATTTACTTTTTTTTGTCTTATGAATTGACTTTTTACTTGTAGAAAATGTGTTGTTGTATTGCTTTATATGATCTTTATCTTTACTACTAAATAAAATCGTAGCATTGGTTATATATATTAGGGTAAACTTAAAAAATGTACCATGAGGTTTCACTATTTCGTAAAACGGGTCGGAGAAATATATTTTCCAAATAGAATAAGAGGTTGTGATAGTAAGCAAATAAAGACTTTTTCATCCATTCTATGAATTAAGCTGACATGGCAAGGGGCATTTCAATAAAATTCCATTTTCCTTTTTTTTCTTAGCAGCATTAAATTACTGAAATTAAAAAAGAAAAAGAAAATGGAGATGATTCTCGTACGAGTAACATGGTGGTCCATTAGGTTAAGAGGAATGGAAAATTTGTCCAGCATATAAAGAGGGATAGCTTCGCCTAGGGTTTGGCCAAGTAGGTGTTACGTTTAAAGAGTAAGTTTCGATTCTATCATATACAAGAGCTTCTGTGGTAGAGAACCTGTTGTGCCTTCTCCAACGACAGTGGCTCGTAGCTTCCTGCTGGAGAGGGAAGCAGTAAGGGTGAAATTGAGAGGTTTTAAGATAGTATATTTGGGGGGGATTTTGTGGATTTGAAGGTAGATAAAAGGTGGAATGAAGGAGATGGATTTGTAGGATGGCCATAGTTTTGTTGTTCAATTTTAAGCATAGGATTTTGAGAAACTCAAAAGTTGCAGTTCTTGTTCCATGAGTTTGTGGTTTATTTTGGATCATTATTTTTTCATGTTATAGTATGTTTGTAACTAAAGCACAAGCACTTAAGAGTTAATGGTATCTGTGGACTAATTTGAGTTCAAATTGTTGGTCATTAACATTGTTCGTTGATAATGAGAATTTGTAAAGCCACCAATGCTCCTAAATGAGCTTGTCTTGGTTTGTCAAAGTACAACACGTATTTGACCATTATTTGCTGATGTACTCATTACTTTTTTATGTTATATAAAGGATGTAATTCATCATTTGCAAGCAACCAGAAAGAAAAACAGAAAGTTAGAGATTATATATACTCATCTTGTGTGTGTGTATACATATATGTATATATAATGTGTGTGCAAGGTTGGATGTAATTGGGTTAAGGGCTTGAGTATTTTTGCTCCATTTATTTTATATTACTATTTCTTGACTAATTAGTGGATTATTTTGTTATCGTTATATTCACCCAAAATAAATATTTTTGTTCCGTTGTCGTGGTTATTTCCTAATAAATTGGTATCAAAGCCAATTAATATTTATTTTGAAATTTTACTATGGGGGACAACAAAATATGACATAAAGATATTTGAAAGCTTTGCATTTTGGCAAATCAAGATTAAAGCAATTTTAGCGCAGAATGGATTATACAACGCGATGATGGAAGAATTACCAAAAACGGTGTCAAAAGAGAAAAAGCTTGGAGGAAAAAGCACTGGCTGTTATTTAGTTATACTTGTCAAACAAGGTCCTTCGTAAAGTCATCCATGAGAAGTATGTCAAAGATTTATGGGAGAAACTTAAGCCTTTCTATCCGTCAAATAGCATCATCTTCATATATTTCATATGGTAGAAGATACATCCCTGAAGTCACACCTTGATGATTTCAATTCCATTCTTTTGGATCTAGAAAATTTGAATATTAAGTATGAAGATGATGATAAAGCTTTTATGATGTTGCGGTCTTTACCTCTGTCTTTTAAGAACTTTCGAGAGACCTTGATCTATAGTAAAAGCACCTTAATAATGGAGGAGGTTAAATAGTGTTTATATTCTAAAGATCTTATTGGTAAAGAGTTTTCCAATGATATAACCACTTTAGTAGAAGGTTTGGTTGATCGAGGGAAATTAAATACATGAAATCCCAGTAGCAGCATGGCTCCCGTTCAAAGTCAAAATCTCGATACAGTAATTTGATGTGTAATTACTGTAAGAAAAATGGTACATTAAGTTTGAATGTTACAAGCTCCAGTGAAAGAATAAAAAAATGAGTCACAAAGATGAAAACCCTGCAGAAGCTAGTGTTGCAAAAGATGAGGTAGATTGTGAAATCTATGCCGTGTCTAACGATGGTACCAGATCTGGACAATCATGGATCTTAGATATAGCTTGCTCATTCCATATTTGTCTCCACAAAGATTGGTTCTCCTCTTATGAGCTAGTAAACAAAGGATTTGTGTTGATGGGAAATGATCATCCTTGTTTGGTTGTTGGAATCGGTACTATCAAATCCAAGATGCATGATGGTGTTGTCAAAACCCTGACTGATGTGCGACATGTCCCATACGTAAAGAATAATCTTATCTCCTTATCTACTTTAGATGAAAACATTTGTAGATTTTCTAATGGAGGTGGAGTTTTGAAAGTTCTGAAAAGTGTCGTTGTAATGAAAGCTAGAAAAGTTGGGAGTTTGTACGTACTACAAGGATCAATAACCATATGCATTACTACAATTTCCTCCTCCATATCAGATTCATACATTACCAAATTATGCCATATGAGTCTTGACCAAAAAGACATGTTCATCCTTTGTAAAAGAGGTCCTCTTTGTGGCCAACGTACTTCCAAGCTTGAGTTTTGTAAGCATTGCCTTTTTCGGCAAACATAAACAAGTCGGTTTTGGTGGTGGTGTTCACAGAAGGAAAGGTGTTTTGGATTATATCCATTCAGACCTTTGTGCCCCTACACGTGTTCCTTCAAAAGGTGAAGCTCGTTAAATGCTCTCCTTTATTGATGACTACTCAAGAAAAGTTTAGACTTATTTCTCGAAATACAAGAATGACATCTTTACCACTTTCAAGCATAAAGCATTAATAAAGAATCAAAATAGAAGAAAGATTAAACGTTTCCGTACTGATAATGGGTTCGAGTTTTGGAATGAAGAATTTGATAAGTTTTGTAAAAATATGGGTATCTCAAGGCATCTCACAGTTCTAGGAATGCCATAATAGAATAGTGTAGCTGAGCGATTGAACATAACTCTATTGGAGAAACTTCAATGCATGTTGTCAAATTATGGCTTACCTCAAGCATTCTAAGGAGATTCAGCTTCAACAGTTGCTCATTTGGTGAATCGCTCTCCTTATGCTTCAATTGATTGTAAAACTCTTGAAGAGTTATGGTTTGGCAAACGTGCCAATTATTCTGATCTAAGAATTTTTGGATGTCCTATTTATATCAATGATGGAAAATTAGAGTATATAACAAAAAGGGCATTTTTCTTAGTTATCCTATTGGTGTCAAGGGATACTAAGTTTGGCTTCTTGATCCCAAGTCACCAAAGTTTACCATCAACAGAAATATCGTGTTTGATGAATTTACAATACTTCATCCAAGAAAAGAGCCTTTGATTGCAAAAGACACCAACATACAAAAATCTAATAAGTAAGTTCCAATCGAGATGGAGGATTCATTTGCTTTTTCAAAAACCACAAAAGAGAAAATTTCAGAACAGTTTTCTTAGCCCATAGAAGTTGAAGATACGACTACAGTCAAATAGGTGAAGCTTCCTATCATTGAAAGCAAGATAGAATGAGAGAAAAAGATGCCTGTAATAGTTTGCAGATTATGTCACTTATGCATTTGATCTGCACAAGAAATAGAAGGAGTCAGCAAACCTTCAACCTATTTGATAAGAGTAAAATTACACTTATTATCTTGTCATTTTCCCAATTAACATGATATAGTTTAGAGTCATTTTATACTTCATGTAAAATATTTCACGTGGTATGTAGTTATTTTTTATGAAAATGCAGAAACTAGGTGAACCTTGGGAGTAAAATGATCAAAGATAAAATTTCATGCAAAAAGAGCAAAAAAGGTACAAAAAGATGCATGGATTGCAAGGAAGAATTATGAGGAAAATACAAGTCACGATCAAGTCATGATTGTGAATCTTGCTGGTGAAATACCAATTCACGTGCATAAAAACAAATCATGAACACGACTTGTGTTCTTCACAAGAAGAAAGTTATCAATTTGAAGTCAAGACTGCAACTAGTGTGTCATGATCGCGAATTGCTTTGGGTTTACTTTGCTTTTCCAAACTTTCAACTTCCAGATAACAACGATCAACCGCCATCAACTATATACCAAATAAAGAGATAACTTTTGGGATCATTACTAGGATAAAAAGGTAACTTTCAATTGGACACAAGGATGAAAAGTTGTATCCATTCACAACCAAGAAGATGTAAGCTTTCATGAATGGACATGGTGTTTCGTTTGAAGAGATGCAACCTTTCATATTCTATAAATAGCCAGTTCCATCAACAAATTTTGTAGGTTGAATTTGAGAGATAGAATGGTGCATATATGATGATATAGATAGATAGAGAATGAAATAGATATAGAATTCTCTAAGTTACAAAGTGCTAGAGAGAAAGATTGTAAATGATTTAATACTTGTTTCGATCACTAGATTTCTCCACAAATTTGAGTGATTGTTGTATGAGTGTAATTGCAAAGCACTTATCAATAAAATTTTATGTTCTTCAACATTCATTTGTTTGATATTTACAAAGAACAACATCCTAATGAAGGTTTTGTACGAGTCGAGACTGAATTCAAAGTAGATGTAGGCATTGTGGGAATCGACAACTCCCATTAAAGATTAGGTACAATTTGATCAACTTTAGCTTTCACTTGCAAACCTCTTTAAATTTACTTTATTTTCCGCTTATACTTTCTAAATTGAAGTCTATGATATGTCTATGTGTCATAACGGGTATTACATCTTGTGTCGTTTATATTAATAAAGGTATATGCCCTTGAGATAACTTCAAGAGTAGACTCAAAGTTAACGAGATTGTGTATAATCATTGGATATGTGATTATAATGCTTTTTAGCAAGTCAACATTTTTGGAGTGGTAACTTGCTAATTGTGGCTATCTGAGAGTGACCGGTACTAAGCATAGTAATATTGTTGTCAAGATTTATATAAGAATCATAATCAGAATACCCTAGGTTTAAGAAAGTCATTTCATGTGTAGCTCTGCTTTGAATTAAAGAACATTTGGGTGTCTAGAACCGAGTTTGCTGAAGTTTTCTAGTGCATAAAACATCCTTGATTATTTTCTCTACTACACTTTTTCTTAAAAAATTCCTATATACTTTTTCATCCCTTTCTAATCTATTCTCGTCCATTCCTCCATCTACTCATCTAATCATCCATTTATCCCTAAAATTATTTTTATTTCTTTTTTCTTGTATCTCTAGTTGATCTTTAGAACCAAAACCCTTCTATATGGGATTGATATCTTTCAAAACTGCATCACAACTATATACTTGCATTTATCATCATTTTTCTATTTGATAATCAGTATGATAGCATCTGTTTATATTTAGACCTTTTATATTATCAGTAGAAAAGTGGGGAACAGTGTTCAGATGTCATTTCTCATGATGATTCCACAAAATGGTTGGTATTTATACTAGAGGAGATAGAGTCTCTACACAAGATTAGAATATGGGAACTGGTGAAACTGCCTAAAGATAGGAAGATTGTTGGTTGCAAATGGGTCTTCAAAAGGAAAGAATGGCATTCAAGGAGTCGAGGCTAGATACAAGGCACAATTGGTTGCTAAGGGCTATAGTTGGGTACAATGAGTCAATTTCAATTATGTCTTCTCTCTTGTTGTTAAACATAGCTATATTCGTGTTTTTCTTGCCTTGGTTGGTATTCATGATTTAGAGTTGGAGCAACTTGATGTCAAGACTGCTTTGTTGCATGGAGAATTGTAGGAAAAAATCTACATGAAACAACTAGAGGGTTTTGAGATTGAAGGTAAAGAGGACCATGTTTATTTGTTACAAAAGTCACTATATAGGTTAAAGCAGTCGCCTCGACAATGGTATAAGCAATTTGATTCATTTATGGTAAGGCTTGGCTATTCAAGAAGTCAATATGATAGTTGTGTGTATTTCTGAAAACTTGTGAACTTGTTTATTTAATTGTTACTTTATGTTGATGATATACTTATTGCTGCCAAGGATATGTTTGATATCAAAAGAATGAAAGAAAAGCTTAGCAGTGAATTGGAGATGAAAGATTTGGGAGTTGCTAAGAAGATTCTCGGCATAGAGATCCAAAGGGATAGAGCTTTAGGAAAGCTTTCTATATTCAGACAAGTTTTACTGAGAAAATGTTGGAGCGTTTTGGCATGAAAAATGTCAAACATTTAAATACTCCTATTGCTGCTCGTTTTAGACTTTCCAATGCTCTATGCCTTCAATCCTAAAAGGATTTCGAGTATATGTCACATGTTCCTTATTCTAGTTCTGTTGGTAATATCATGTATGCTATGGTTTATACTCGTCCTGAGATTTCACATGTAGTCAGTGTTGTTAGCAGATACATGTATAATCCAGCCAAAGAAAATTGGCATGCTATGATGGATTTTGAGATGGTTAAGGGGTACTACTAATGCTTATTTGGAATTCGGGAAAAGTAAGAGCATGGTGGTTGGCAATGTTGATTCAGATTATGCAGGTGATCTTGACAGAGAAGATCCATCATGGGTTATGTGTTTACCCTTGGTAGTAGCACTATTAGTTGGAAACCTACTTTACGATCTACTGTTGCATTATCCACTACCGGAGCAGAATATATGGCGGTAGTTGAAGCTATTAAGGAAGTTATTTGACTACGAGGCTTGGTTGGTGAACTCAGTTCAAATTTGTAGAGGATTGTTGTTCATTACGACTGTCAAAGTGCTATTCGTCCAACAAAAAGTCAGATGTTTCACGAAAGAACAAATCACATTAACGTAAAGTACCAATCTATCAGAGATATCATTTCCGAGGGAAATACTATTGGTACTGTAGACAATCCGACTGATATGATGACAAAATCTCTTCCTACCAGTAAGTTTAATCAATGTTTAAACTTGATTGGTGTTTGTAAATAATAAAAGCAATTTTGGTGCAGGTATAATTGTTTCGATAATTTAAACTCAAGATGGAGATTTGTGGACAAATTTGAGTTCGAATTGCCCGCCATTGACATTGTTAGTTGGTAATGTAAATTAGTAAGCCACCAATTCTTTTTTTTTTGAACTTTCTACACATTTGGGAGATAATCAACCAATTTTCATAAATGAGCTTATCTTGGTTTGTTAAAGTACTACATGTATTCGACCCTTATATGCACTAATGTACACATCACTTTTTTATGCTATATAAAGTATGCAATTCATCATTTGCAAGCATACATAGAAAAACAGAAAGTTATAGATTATATAAATTAATATACTCATCGCGCGCGCGCGTGTGTATATATATATATATATATATATATTCACTTACGAGGTTGGGTGAAATTGGTTTAAGGGGTTGAGTGTTTTTCACCATTTCTTTTGTATTACTATTTCTCGAATAATAATTGGATTATTTTGTTGTCCTTGTATTAGTCCAAAATAAATATATATTTGTCTTTATAACAGTATTATATTGAAAATCTTGATTTAGGTCATCTTTCTTTTGAACTTTTTGTTGGAAAAATATTATAAGCATTTAATATATTCCTCAAAATAAATATAATACAATTGTTAGCACGGTCCGTCAACACCCAATGAGGACAAATTGCCTATTTCATTTCCAGGGTTTCGAGAGCCTAAATGGAGCCGTATCGTGCACAGAAATCAAAATTTCGGAAAATCACTATTCATAAAGCACCGAATCACAGAATCACTATTTGTAAACACCGAAAAATTCCGGTCCGGACCAAGTCCGGGGTCGACCAATTTGGAACGAATCAGAGTCCAGAAAAGTTAGGTCAGAATCAGTCGAAAAGATCCGGAAAAACGTGACGCAGGCGCGACACATGCGTGCGTGTCATCGACCACTTACTGAGTGGAGTGATGTCACACTACTCACTATGGAGTAACTGGTCGCTCGACCAGTTACTCAATTGGTGGGCTATAAATAGCCCACCAATTCAATGATTCTTGGACGAATTTAAAAAAAAATAAAAAAAACCTTTTTATTAATATTTCGTCCACTTTTACTTATTTTTAACTAGGTTTTCAATATAACTTAAGTTTTGAAACTTTGGTTTGATTTCTAAATCAAGTTACTCTTTTAGTTACGAGTTTTCGGGTTAAATTTTCGTCAATTTTACAAAGGTTTTCACCGTAGCACCGGTAAGCTTTTGAGGTTCGAATTTTTAACCTAATTTCACAAGTTCTTACTTCCGTAGCATCGGAAAAATCATCCTCAACACCAATTTAGTCACGATCGGTTCCAAGCCGGCCCTCAGACACTCTAGAAAAGGTACACTGAGGGTAAACCCTAAATGATTAATTTCATTAATCACTTGTTCATATATATACTTGTTATATATATATATATATACTTATTTATATATATATATGCACTTGTTTATATATATATATATATATATATTATTATTAATATATATTTATCATATATATCGGTTATTTTACCATATTATGGGGTATTTATCCCATTTTGTGGTGATTTAAGTTATTTAATTATATACACATCTATGTATATATTTTCCCCATTATAAATGGAGGATCGCTAACTCAGCTAACCTAACTTCATATAATAATTAATCATGGTAAAATTCCTTACGAAAGTGGGAAAATACCATTCAATTAACCTAACTTGACGCAATAAATTAACTGTGGTAAAATTCCTAACGAAAGTGGGAAAATATCACAAAATTGACCTAACTCATTTATTTTTCAGTATTTACTTTAAAGTGATTTACTTTTAAGTATTTACTTACAAGCACTATTCACCATATCTCGCTAGCAAACTCGCTACGATATGTGGTGGTTTTAATTTCAGTATTTACTTACTTGCAATATTCACCATAATGTGGTGGTTTTCCATTAATCAATTCATCATAATTTGTTAGCGGACTCGCTACGATTTGTGGCGGTTTATTTATTGCAAATAAATGTAATTTGTGACAAAGCCATGTAATATTAAAAGTCAAAATTCCCAAACCCTGGGGAAGCGCTTACTGATGACTAACATTTAAATTCTGCAACTAACCCATTGACATATATGAATTGCTGTACAGGAAATAATTGTGATATATGTTTGTTGTTTTATTTTTGTGTAAAAAAAAAAACCGGACTTAGGAAAATTTTCTCATTTCAAAATAAATTCATGGAATATTTTATATCTTGAATCAAATTGTGAAAAGTAACTATTTTGCCCTTATCCAGAATCTCTCTTTGTATTTAAATTTATAAAAATAAATTTTTATACGTTAATTTCCTGGTAGAGCTGAACCAGGTGGCGACTCTGAGTTTTTAAATGAAGTTTTAAACCTTGTTTTTTACTTCAAACCAAAATCTGTGATGTTTTCTTCTCGCAGAACAACCCAGAAGACATTTTCAGTGGAAATTTATCACAGAATATTTTTACCACGTGAATTCACAATCGGCTTTCGACGAATCATATTTTTAACACACGACGGCGCGCACGATCTCAAAATCAGGCAATAATCGAAACGACACGCCTCCGCGAAAGGCGCCTGAGAATACTCGATTTTTCGGCTCGAAAATTCAATCGAAGAATTTGGAATTATGCCCATAAAATAATTAAAACACAAATTTGAAGGCCTAAACGGCCGAATTAGGCTCCGATAGGGTGGGGATAGAGGGATAAGCCTCTAGCATTGACCGTTGGGCCGTTTCGACTCGAAAAACTCAACTCTTTTGCAATAATCCGAAGAGTTGAAACGCAGCAAGGTAAAACCCGATTCTTTCAAAGCAACTCTTGTAAAAGTCTCCGGAAGTGTATCAATATACACTTGAAATGTCCGCAACGGAACGAGGATCGCGGAGGAGGTCTCAGAATATTTTTTGGAGGTTTAAAACTCCCGGAAATCACGAAAACGCAAAACATCGCACCGATCGGGCACCGGAAACGGCGACCAGTCACCGGAGTGGCGACCAGTCGCCGTCCACCGCCGTTTTGGGCGGCGCCGACGGTGACTGATCGCTGGAAACGGTGACCTGTCATCGTCGCCGGTGACCAGTCATCATTTCCGGTGACTGGGCGGCGCCGTCCACCGGCGACCAGTCACCAGAGGCGGCGACCAGTCACCGGAGACGACGATTGATCGCCATTTCCGGCAACCAGTCACCGGAAAAATCCGATTTTAGCCCTGAAAATATCTATAAATAGAGCCCTCTTCTCCATTGTTCCAGGCACCAAAACTATTCGGAGAAATAGTTCCTCTCTCTAAGTCCTTATTCGATCTTTTCGAAGCTTTCTGTCTGTCGACCCGAGTCTTTAATTTTGAATTGAATTCGAAGTGCTGCCCGATTAAATTTTAACTTAAACTAAAATATTAATCTGGATTTGAGGAGCGGTACAAAGGCAAATAAGGTATAATTCTCTACTCTTTTCATCATATTCACTTCATCTCTGTTCTAAAAAACGAACATTCTTTACATTCACGCCATAAAATGGTCAATTAAGGAAATTCTAAATTGGGATTAAATCAATTAATCTTCAATTGGGATTAAATAAATCAATCAATTTTTCCCGGCATAAAGCCACTCAACTTGGAATTAAACCCTAAAACGAATTTAGGTAAATCAACAATTAATCAATTTATGACATAAAGTCGTTTTCACTTCAATTAAATCCTAAAACGAATTTAGGTAAATCAACAATTAATCAATTTACAACATAAAGTCGTTTCCACTTTAATTAAATCCTAAAATGAATTTAGGTAAACTCACAATTAATCAACTTCCGACATAATGTCGCTTCAACTTCAATTAAGCCCTAAAACGATTTTAGGCACTTTCACAATTTAACTAACCTTTTGGCATAAAGCCACTCAACTTGA
>CAOJBI012167256.1:0-12060 GCA_948277035.1 Euphorbia corollata
AATTTGCGAGCCATATTGTTCTTGGCTGCAAATTCGTATGCATTGTTGTAAATAAGGTTTTTAACTTTCTTTTAACTAATGTTTGTGACATGTGATTTGAATAATCTGTGTGTTAAATTTTGACTAAACGTAATTAAAAAATCTTTAAGATTTCCACATATTCATGAAAGAAATGAGCTCAGTAACTTTGTCGCTTGATAGAAATTGTGCAAATAAAATAATGAAAAGCTGTAGTAGACAAGATGTGGTTATTAAGAATATTGAATTGCGCATGATCGTAAATATAGCTGTCAATATTTTAAAATTTGCAGCAAATTTATTGACAAATATAATTGATAATGTAACAAGATACATTGGGAATATATTGTAGTTGAAAAAAAAAATTAGATTTGTGGGTTTTATTGTTTTATTTGTCACTTCTAAGTTCTAATCTCTATGACTAGAGCAGAAATTTAAAATATGCATTTTAATTAAGTAAAAAAATATATAAATTTTCTTATTGAGTTTGTTTATTCATTTCGTATAGTAATTTATTACTTTGCATTATTTTTATATTGATTTTAAACTCCTTTTTCATCCAATACCGTGAAGTGTGAAAATTTTAATTTCTTCATGTTGATGCTAAAGTTTCTTGAGCTAATTCAGTTAATTTATAGTCAAATTTTAGGGCTGGAGATTTATTATAATTGTGGTATTGAATGAAAGGTGATTGAATTTGGGTTCTTTTTATTAATTTTACTTTTGCAGGCTGGTCTTGCCAAGCTTATTGTACTTGCTGGGAAGACAAATGTTCAGGCGTTGTGTTTTGTGATTTTTGGGGTCCAGGAACCCATTTCCTTTTTTAGTGCAACATTAACGCAATGGTTACCATTTTTTTTTTTTTTTGACATCTGGTCTCATCTAATTTTTTACTTCATCTTTTAGGTGGAGAGATGGACCAAACAATACATTGCACTATTTTTTTTTTGGTAAATAACAATACATTGCACTATGGATGAGGGTAAGTTCCCCAGAAAATCCCAAAGATGTTGGAGATGTCTTTCTGCCTGATACAACAACATACACCTCCTCAAGAGGATTCGTTCATGGAAATTTCTGAATTGATAACATCATATTTCATTCCAGTGGTAGAGTCAAAACTTGAGTTTCGGTGGGGCACAATTTCAAAAGGTCAAAAGTAGATGGTAATTGGTCGACTACAATAATCACAACTAATTTTGCATAAAATACATGAAAAATTAGTGATTATTACATTTAACAATAGTAAATGCAAAGAAACGAGATATATTATATTTAAAAGTATTCCTGTAAAAATCAATCAAAAAAATTAAGTAGATTTGAGAAATAATATAAAAATATCAAATGTATTAAAAAAAAAGGTTGAAAAGAGTTAGAACTTTTTATTTTACAATTTAAGTATGACTGATATCAATTATTACGAATTTATAAAATGACCGTATAAATATTATTGATGAATTCAAAAATTTCAAGATCTTTCTATAAACCATTTTTCTGATTTATATTTTCAAGCTTTTATTATAAGTAGCGGAGTTGATTTTGAAAAAAAAAACAAGTCACACAATTCCTAATTAAATAGTATAAAGGACCAAAATGTTGTTTAAAGTTAAAATATTTAGTTATATTAAAGGTTTGTGAGAGTAATTGCTGAGAAAGTAGTTTGAAAAGTAATAGCAAATAGATCATAAATAGAAAAAACAAAACAACAAATAAAAAAGAATGAAAATAGAAAAAAGGAAAAGGACATTTTATGTATTTCTTTTCACTCATTTTTCTAAGTGAGCCACACTTTTGATCTAATGGCCTTAAATTCTCCGCCTATTCTAAATCAACAGCTTGATCAAAAAGATTGACGTTTGATAAAAGAATGAGATGAAAGAGAATCATAATAGGAATTCATCATCCTCAGCCAACATTATCTTCTATTTCAGTTTGCTGTTTTAGAGCTTACTGGGGCACCTCTCAACCAAACTTCACCTTCAATACCATATATACGGAGAGGGATGGGAGGGGATTTCTAGCATCGGTGGGGCACGTGACACTCGTGCCTCAACCCTCCCTTCGCCATTGTTTCATTCGTTCATACCATTGAAATGTTCATCTGTTGGAGATGTTTTATAGTAGGAAGGAAGTAATTATTTGTATAGAGTATAAAATATTGCAATCTCGATTACTGTAGAAATTACTAATCTCATTTAGAGCGTTTTTAAGAACAAAAACAACTACATACAAATTTTCATCAATTTATGTTTCAGTGAAAGTGTCACAAGGATTAAACTTTCCACCTATCATAACACACATTCAAAGTAATCATATTTGATTGTTGTTACTAAGGATCGAATAAAACAAACACATATAAAGCGATTAATATGAGATGTTTTACACATAAATTAATATATTAATAGTTCAACCAAGACTTTCTAAAGTCCTGCATTATATGACTTTTTGAAGCGGATCACTTCACATTTACAAAGATAGGTCACTCTCAATTGTGCTATGTGATTAGCATCTCCGAAAGACTTATTAAGAATTTAATCAACTTCTCAAAACCATCACAATTTTGAATTCATATTTGGATCATATGAAATGCTTGTTAAACATCATATAAGAGATTTATATAAATTGAACTTAGCACTCGATGTTTACCTCTTTTGAACTTGTACCAAATGGTCAATTGACACATGAACTTGGTAAAATCGCACCAATTTATCATGGATCATGAATATCATGTGTCAATTTCTAGTTGGTTTGATATTTTAAAGATACAATTTTTTTGATTTTTTTCCCTCTAATATGAAGTTGGCATACGTTGTTCAAAGACAAACTGGTGAACTTTTGTCAATTTCAAAGACCAATGAAAACTTAAAAAAGTTTGGAGGGCAGTAGGTTATTAAGTTTGTATTTATCCTTTATCTTTCATCCAAAGTGTATTACCATGGATTTAATATTTTATAGGGTAGTACCTCCATAACTAATTTGTAATAATAAATTTTTTTAAATTTTTTTATTAAAATAAGTAATGGTTAAGTCCTCATGTCAGCTTGGACTTTGACTATTTAATAAAGGTCCGACCCAAATCAAGCTTTTATTTTTGGCATTTTTTTATAAGATTTTCGAATTTTATTCTGTTGGAAATACCCGGTTTGCCCGTGAGCGGGTCAATCGAAAGTTATAGAACTTTATGAAGTTATTTGGTTATTTGGACTAAAATATAAAGTTATAGAACTTTTTGAAATAAATTGCAAATAATCGAAAGTTAAAGGACTTAAAAGCAATTTACCGTGAAAGGACACAATGAAAAGGTACCTATATATATATATATATATATACATACACACAATGGTAATCAGAATATTTTTGACACGCGCCTAATGCACTAACAGAGTGTGCATGAATTAATGTGAATTTGATTTCACATAATATATATGTATTATATAAATTTTCAACCAAACAACCATCGATCTCCCGATTCGCGTTCATCTTTCGATTCTTCCTCGAATTCTTGAAGAAGTTGTGGAAAATGACTTGACCCCGACAAACCGTGGGTAAGTCTCGACTTCGCATCGTCACCAAAGCGGTTCAAACGGATCCATCGATCATCGGGCACGAAAAAAGGTTAGTTTCCGAATTCGTTTCTTTTTATTCCGATTTTCGTCATATTCTAAGCATAACAATATACGGTTTTATAAAATACCTTTTAAAAATAATGTTTTTTATTTTACATTTTTTTATTTATTTTTTACTTTGACGTGAAAATATTAAAACAAAGCAGACTGATATAAGAATTGTATAATCTAGCATATGAACTTTTTTAATAGTCATGGAAACAAAGTTGTTCGAAAAAAGGTCTTATTTGAGTAATAAGATTGATATAATAGTTCTAATATCGTTAAACAAAGGTCTTATAACATGTATAAGACTAATATAAAAGATCATTTGGTAAAAACTTATACCATATATAAAACAAATATAAGAGATCTTTTATAAAAATCAAGAAATCACGTAAAAAAAAATTTAAAAGTGGTAAAACTAAATATATTTCCTATTTGTTTTAAAACAAAAAAAATCTAAAGTTGGTTATATTTCGCGTTATTTTTTAAAGGGAAATATAATCGAATAGCATTTATTTTTGCTTTTACCTGAAAAAAATAATATTTGTGTTTTACAGAAAGAAAAGGTTTTGTTATTTTATTATCTGAAAAAAATTTCATAATTTTTTCTTATGCTTGGTATAAGACCTCTTAAACAAATTTTTCTTCATTTTTCATGAAAAGCCTTATATGTGGTATAAGGCCTTAAACATGATATAAGATTTTTATACAAGTTATTTTTCATTAATTTTCGTAATTATTTTTGAAATACCGTCAAAAATCATTGTTTGAATGCCTTATATTTGGTATGAGACGATTTGTCTTATATCAAGTATAGAAAACGTATGTAACAACAAAAATATGAAAATTTTCTAACATGAAAGAAAAAACAAATATTTTTTTACGTAAAAGTAAAAAGTATGATTTTTCTAAAAATAAAAATAAATTAGTTTTATTTATTGTGTTTGGTGTTGTTATTTACCGCCCGCATATTACTAAAAACGCCCGTGGTTTTGACAAATATGTCCTTAATAAAACTACTTTGTTTATTTATTATCTGACACCCCTAATTAAACAAAGTAGTTTTATTAAGGGCATATTTATCAAAATCACGGGCGTTTTTAGTAATATGCGGGCGGTAAATAACAACCCAGTTTTTTATAAGATGGATCTAGCTTAGGTTTCTAGTGTTTTTAGCTTGACCGGTTAGACCTCGCTCAAATCTGGCGGAACCAATCCATGCCTTGATCTACGCAAAACTAGCTCAAATTTGGGCTTTGAGACTCAAAGCCCATCGTCAAGCCCCACATTTTTCAGTTATGAAATAACTGCTCTCATTTTGAGAATAGGAAAAAAAGCATGGAGTTCGCCAACAAACTCATCAACGCGGCGATGACAGCGGCCTGCAGTAATCGAGTGATAAATGTGTGTCTGATTGGTTCTTTTGTGGCACTCAGTGTTCGATCGGTGAACCAGTAGGATCATCTCGAAGCTCTTGAAGCTGAGAGGGAGTCTCTGTTTAAATCAAATAAAGCCCTGAAGAAGACCTTGTGGGATTGGAAACAACAGCTCTATGCTGAAGCTGAATCTGACGCCGGTCTGGTCCCTCTCTCCACGCTCAAGCTCATCTACGGCGAAGCACCACTTTTACCAACTGTTATGTATATGATTTGGAGCTGAAATTGAATCGATTTTGGAGCTTAGGGTTTGCTGTTTGGTGAGTATCCATTTTCAAATGAAAATTTAAAAATCGAGATAGAATTGGTGAAAACTGAGCCTTATTGTCTGATTGGATATAAGTTGTGTTCATAATTAGATAACAAACCACCCATTTGGAATTAAGGATAATTTTGCCTTCAATTTCCTTTTTTGGTCAAGCTTGTCCAAGAATACATGTGACAGCATGAAAAGAGATGTTAAAATTTGTGATTTTGGAGTAATTTGATCTGAAATGTCAGTTAAAGGGTCAAATAACATGTTATTAGACCAAACTATTGAGGTCAAGCTTACCCCTATTCTATCAAATTTGTGATAGAGTAAGAAGTAAGGACTGTAAGAAATATGGAATTTTTTGTATAATTATTGGATGTAAATTGTGTCAATTTGTGGGACATTTGATTGATAAAATGGGTTGGTAATGTTGATGGCAGGGGATGATGGGAAGGAAGATGCAAATTCACCTGAACCTAAACTTAAAGTCTAAAATGTTTGCTTCATTATCAATTATTGGAGACATTTTTGCTGCTTAGTGTTGAGAGTTCTTTAGTTTTTGTCTTAGCCTTTTCTTACTCAAGAGGTATGGATTGATGTTTATTAAAAGTCTTAATTACAGAGTAGACATATTTTACAGTGCCTTAGAAACAATTCTTCAACGGAAGTTAATGAATTTCTCACCAAAATTTAACTATGAAATTAAATTTTGAGTCACAAAACCCAATCTTAACTAGGGGTGGAGTTTAAGGGGAGAGCACAGAGGCGATTGTGGCCCCAGCCTCAAGAAAAGCCCATTAAATTTAATGGGGTTTAAGGTTAACCTCACGACATTCGTTGTATGCTGCTAGTTTGACTCAAAGCGTTTAGTTGTACTCTTGATGTCAAGTTTAGCTCACTTAGCCTCCTCTATGTTAGTTGTTTATTCATTGTTTAGCAATTAGGTACTAGCTTCACTATACATTGTTAACTCGATGATTATCAAGCATGGTATGTGCATGTATGTGTTCGGTTATAGCTACTTCACCACTAAGTCCTTGATAACTATAACTATGTAGTAAATGTTACCGTCATTTACATAAGATTAAGCACTAGATACACAATCAACAGATAGATGTAAGTAAATAACATACATTGCTAGAAGGTCTCTTAAACTGTTTGTCCGGGTGAGATCTTGCTTACTGGAACTTATTAACACATAATAATAAATAAGGAAAATAAAATAAATTCCATTAATGGAAGAAGTTACAGAAGAGGGAGAGAAATAACTTCCTCAATCAGGGAGCAAGTTACAAATGAAGATTGATGGACTTCATATAACTTACAACAATAGTTAAAAATAAATATGTACATATAACCTACTTAGAAAATGATAAACTAATGGCAACTTTGCCAACTTTGCATCCGCTAAAACAAAAAAGCTTCTGGAAATGGCAAACTTATAATTAACAAAAAACATATTTCTTCACTTTCTGTGAAATATGTCATATCAACCTCTCACTTGCTTAGCACGGTATTCTACTCAACTTTTCCCTTCAATTTGCACTCATTTTTCAATCAATTTTGTTTTGCTTGGAAGATCTCGTCACATCTGAAATCATCATGATTTTGCTACAAACTGATCAAGTTCTTGTGTCAACTAAGCATATTCAATCATGATTTTAATAAGATAATTTCCACTCATCAAAATGCATTAGTTTGAAATTACTATTTTACATTTAACTGATTTTAATGTGTTGAACTAAAATCAGTGTTTTAAAAAGCTTTAGGCGGGGGGCATAGGAGGATTTACATATAAGTAGTGACAAACTTTCAAAAGTACTTGTTGATCAATAAACATATTAATATTAATCATATTAATTTTTTTAAAATAAATTTTAATAATTTTTTTCATAAATATTTCAAGGTCTTTAAAATTCTGCCAACAAAGCCCACCGCCTAGAGCTGCATTGCCCGCTTAGGCGCCTGCCTATAGCCGTCTAGATGGTTAATCTGCCTTGAACCGCCCAACTAGAAAAATCGGGATTGTGTTATTAAATGTTCCGTCTAAACGGTTGCTTAAGCCGATTTTTAAAACACCGAATTAAAATATCAATAGTTTAACAAAGAGAGATAGAAAGATAATTGAAATGATGTGGAGTAGTTTTGTACTTTCATAATGAAATATGCGTTAATATTCGTTGGCTCTTTTCGTGCAAACATATAAATAACTGATATGTTTGTCTTTGATATACAAGTATTACAAATAATTATTCTTCATTATTATCTACTTAAAATCGCTGAAGTTAATATTGGATGAAAGTAAGCAGTAGACACGGTCACTGGGCCCGACCCGTAGGGTCCAATTTGAGCTCACTCCTATGGTCCGGATTTGAACACTCGGTTTTCTTCTAAGCTTAGTCTGAGTCTGCTAATGCCCCGAAGTCTTGTGTAGGACTTAATTTTTGTATAAATACTCAAGTTCGGTTTGATTCTAACCCGATGAATACTAATTTAATTTATTACATATGTATTTATATATTATATTTAATCCTCCCCTTTTTCAATAAGTGTCTTTTCATAATATTAAAAATAATTTAAAATAAGTGTTTTTTTGGATTCTAATGCACATATTTAAACTTTTTTTTTCATTTTTTCCTTATTAATGCACATTGAATATGACAAAACAATAAAGTATCCAAACATTTTTCAAAAAAAAAAAATTTATAAGGGTATATAAATATACTTGTTGCATTAATTAATGTGGCATTGATATTAACAAACTTATTAAACTTAACTACAACATATACTATTATATATTAAACTTAGTTATAATAAATGCTACAATATATTAAACCACTCAAAAAGTGCAAATATAATATATGTAATATTTACACATATTAGTTTAAAATTTGACATGTTATTGATGTTCAATCTCCTAAAACTTTTAAAGAGAAAATTATCATGTGCCTATGGGTCAAGGTTCGGAATTACCTCGGAAGCCCGGCCCGGACTCAATATTTTAAAATGTGGGTTGGGCCGGCTCGGGTAGGGCTTTTTATGGGAATGTAATAAAAAAAACTAAATTTATTTTGTTTTTGCATTGAAAAGGAATAATATTTATGCTTTTATGTAAAAAAAACTTTTGTTATTTTGTTTTGCATAAAAAAGTTTCATAATTATGCTTTTACATACTGTAAGCATGTGATTTTGTCTCGCTCATAAATGATGATGAAAACAATTTTCACTACTCTTTTGAATTTATTGAGTATTTTTTGGAGTTGGAAGAGGTTTCAGAGAAGATCTCAAAAAGTCCGAAGTAAAATTCAGCCATAAAAGCCCATATCTTTTTAAGAAAGCCCATTTCCCTATTTAAAAATCTCTACATCTAATTCCTAAAAAGCTCACCTCAAATTTGAAAGGGAATGAGCTTCACTTAGGCCCATTAGCCTAGAGTATAAAAACCTAAAAATTAGGTTTAGGAGGGAGGACTTTTAGAAAATACAAAAGAGAGAGAGAGAGTTAGAGAGAGAAGGGGGAGGAGATTCTAGAGAGAGAAGGTGAAGAGGAACCCATTTTTCTAGAAGAATCCATCAAAACCGGACTAGAGGGGATCGATTCTAAGGCTTCTCTAGCTCCCGAACTCAAGAATTCACGTCGGAGAGGTAGTTTTCTGAATTTATTTTGAATTTTTGACGTGTTTTTTGGGTGTTCATTTAAATTTTTTCGCAATTTAGGGTTCTGTCCTGACTAATCGTCGGTACCGACCATTTTCGGTCGGTACCGACGCATATATTATTCAAACCACTTTTCCTACCAAACTATCCCCAACCAATCTGCAAGGGGCATTTTACTCCAAATTTTCGAACCAGGTCGAATTCACTTATCTCAAATTTATTTTTCTTAGACGTTTTAACTCTTGATTGAAGGGTCAAAATATTTTGCTTCAGCAAAAATCAATCAAGGAGTTACAACGTCCACTTAAGTGCATAACTGACTATTTTTTCCCTCTGAAATGCAGGATTTACTCACATCATTTATTTTGGTCGGTACCGACCGATCGATACCGATAAATCGGACCGGGTCTTTGACAGCCCCTTTTTGGCCTTTCCGGGTCATTTTCGGGCCCTTTTCAACTATTTATAGTTGTTTTGGATCATTTTTTTACCATTTTGGGACAATTTTATTGTTTTTGGCCCATTTTACCTAATTTATCGTATTTTTACACTATTTTAGGGTACTCCCATGACGGAAAACATATTTTATCTAACATCATACCTAACCTTATACCATGTGGCATTTTCACTAATAAAATTGAGAAAGAATCGAGTCTAAAAACAATCATTTTTATAAGAAAAGCGCGTGGGAAACTCGAATTTCCTTGTTTTAAAGCCATTCAACACGCGATTTAAATCATCAACCTAATCTAACTTACGTTATCTAACCGAGTCTTGTTTGGTTTACTAATATTTGTTTGTGGTGTGATATATCTCGTGCTAACCCTTGTGGATGCAGGTAGATTTAGGTTAGATGTATGTCAGGGTTTATTTTCCTTCGGGTATCGCAATTGTAAATAAAATGTATTTGTAGATCATTTGTATTTAGGACCATTTGTACCCCCTTCACCATATGTATTTATTCCCCCTTAGAATAGGCGTATTTCAATTCCTACGTGTTTACCTATCGCACTTTATTTATTTATTGTTTTCCGTCTGTGTATGTTATAAACTGTTAATATCAAACTAAAAATGATTAGTATAATTAGAAATGTTATAAAGGTGTTCATGAGTATGTAATTCTACTCAAATAACGACTAAGTAGGTAACTCATCCGGACCCGAGTCCCTGTACTATGATGCAGTTTAGGCCTAACGGATCCAGGCTGTACCGAATTCCCCGAAAGAGCTGATTCGGGTGGTGACTCTGTAACATAGGCTAGAGGTTTAGACCTCGAGTCTTTTATTACTTTCACTTATTTCCTTCAACCGATTTTCTCGAAAACCCCCACACCCCATCTCACGGGGCTGGCACTTCGCGGCAACCGGGTGGGTGAAACGTCGTCCGCTCACACATACTTTTTCTTATACTTGATATAAGAGCTTTTATACCAGGTCGTATAAGGTTTTCATGTCATAGTTATATATATGAGAAATCATCTTATACTAGGTATAAGGCCTTCAAACGATGATTTTTGCATGTATTTTAACAATAATTTTAAAATATTAATGGAAAATTCTTTATATAAAGGTCTTTTACTACTCTTATACCAGGTATGAAGCCTCCATTATAAGGCAGGAAATAATTGGTATAAAAGTATGTAAGAGTATAAATATGAAACCTTTTTTATGCAAAAACAAAATAACAAAAGTATATTTTATGTGAAAGCATAAATATGATTATTTTTGTAGATAAAAGCAAAAATAAATTCTTTTTTGTTGTATTTCCCTTTATTTTTAATTAAAAACACGATGAACCCTGGCACGAACTCGCCCGACGAACATGTCTAGTGATTATGGAATCTTAAAACAAATAATGGGTTAATCGTATTTTGGAATAATTGGATGAGCTACCTTCAGCCTTTGGAAAAAGGAATAGACTGACAAGAGGTTCATAGACATATTTTTTAATGGACAAAAGGTTCAAGACATGCTGGTAACAATAATGTGGCAAACAGTTAGAATAACCCATGAATGCAAAAATCTTCAATCAACCGGATGTGGACTCAAATCTATGATACCTAGTATAATTTCACTCTATAAATTAAATGTTTTTTTTACATTTTAATTAAATTTAAAAATTTATATATCTAATAAAAATTTGTAAAAACATAAAAATAAAAATTCCATTAGTTCATGCCTCTAAGGGACAATTTGAGATTGCTTTCTCAGACTACTTTTCCGAATAGCTCAATGTTAGCACGGTCCGTCTATACCCAATGAGGACAAATTATCTATTTCATTTCCAGGGTTTCAAGAGCCATAACGGAGCCGAATCGTGCGCAGAAATCGAATTTTCGTAAAATCATTGTTCACTAGGCACCGAACCTTTGAATCACTATTTGAAAATACCGAAAAATTCCGGTCCGGAGTCGACCAATTTGGACCAAATCAGAGTCCGAAAAGTTGGATCAAAATCAGTCGAAAAGACTCGGAAAAACGCGACGTAAGCGCGACGCAAGCGCAATGCAGCCGCACGTGCCATGCACTGCATCGAGGCGATGCCATCTTCCACTAAGGAAGTGGCCGACCGGCCAGTTACTACCTAATCAGTAACTGGCCGATCGGCCAGTTACTGATCTGGTGGGCTATAAATAGCCCACCAGGTTGCAGAGAGGAGGGACGGAAATTTTTTTTTAAAAATAAAAAAAATGTTTTTATGATATTTCCGTCGATTTCTACTCGTTTTTAACTAAGTTTTCAATAGGACTTAAGTTTTTAAACTCGGGTTTGATTTTAAATCAACTTACTCTTTCGATTACGAGTTTTCGGGTTAATTTTCGTCAACTTTTCAAAGGTTTTCACTGTATCGCCAGTAAACTTTTAAGGTTAGAATTTCTAACCTATTTTCTCAAGGTTTTCACTTCTGTAGCACCGGGAAAATCTTTCTTAACATCAATCTAGTCACGATCGGTTCCTAGCCGGCTCTCAGACCATCCTGGACTCCAGAAAAGGTACGCTGAGGGTAAACCCTAATTGATTATTTTCATTAATAACTTGTTATATAATTGTTTATATACTTGTTATACTGACTTATATATATATATA
>CAOJBI012168677.1:0-16296 GCA_948277035.1 Euphorbia corollata
AACTTATCCATTCAACGGACGTCATTGTGGTCCCAGTCCCACAAAAAAAGAAATAAACACAGGGCCACCCCACAATCCAATCAAAGATTATCAACCATCTGATGTTGATGCTATAGAGTGACGATCTTCAAGGCCCGCCAATTACAATTAAAATGTCAATTTCTAATTATTATTATTAATATTAATTGAGCTGGAAATGTCGTGTAAAGAGGTTAATATGATTAGCATATTTGTATATTACTTTCAATGGCTACATTTATTTGATGCGTAAAGTTATTATGAAAACTACCTTTCAATTAAAATAACAATTTTATACATTAATTTTGGATGATGATTAGTATTTAATCTTGGTATTGACATCAAATATATAGTATGTTTGTTTTGCACAAAGGTGCAACCACTCCAAGCCTCAAAATTTAAAGAATAAGAAGTTTTTGACGGATTGACTTTCAGTAACTAACCCAAACTTTCAATAAAACGTCTGCTGTTCGACAAATCTTAGGTACCCCTGGTTTTGTCCAATAATGTTATAGTATACTTTTCATTTGTCTGGTGGACATGTCATGCTTAGAAATGCTCATACAAGGCCCATGATAGTTACATGGATTTTATATGGGCCTAGCATGATCCATAGCCCATATATTGGTATCTATAACTTTTTTTTTGTGTATACTTTTAAGTAAAAGTTGCGAGTGTAATTTTTTTCCCATATGATTGTGTAATTTGGACACTTCTTTTTTCTGTGAGAATTGATTCTTATAAGTTTTGTTATATTTAAAATTAATTTGATATTAAATTCTGTAACTAATATACATGGTAGTTGTGTCCAACGTGATTATTAAAAATATATGGCCTAATGTATTAAGAGGTGCACCAAGTTGGTATCAAGTAGTTATTTCAACATTCAAAAAGTGCACAATTTTGCTCCTTGAACTATAATGTGTCAATTTCTGATGGGTCTGATTTTTCAAAGATGTCATTTTTCTAATTTTCTTTCTTCAATTATAAATTGAAACGTAACATTTAGGGAGCAAAGTGGTACACTTGGCACCTTGTGTTATATTAAGCCAAAAAATAATCTAACTTTAACTTATCTAATCTCAATTACTCGAATTATAAATTTACCCGTTGAGCCTAAAATATTAATTAAGTCAGAACCTGCAAAGCATGGAGTGCAAAAACAGCTAAATTAGCAGATGCCTCAGCCAAATATGGTTTTAAGAATTTATAAAATACGAACGAGCAAATTTAATGATTCCCTTAGACAGAAATTTTGGTAAAATAGGGAATGGAATTTTAGTTTTTACAATATTGTTTATTTTAGTTTTATTCTTTTTATATAATTTATTATTTTATTTAATATTATAATAATAAAATATCCTTATTTTTAAAGGAATCTAGAATGAAAAATTGAAAAATACAAATGAAAAAGAAAATAAAATCTGTAAAATAAGGTTCGAGAATGAAATAGAAAAAATATAATTAGATTTGCTCAGCAGTTCTGGTAGATTCATAGTAACTTTGTTAAAAACAAAGTCTTCATTACTTTATTTCTTATCATCATTGAATTAATGGTGTGAAAATTGATTCAATAGTAATAAAAGACAAAATAAAATTTACTTTATTAAAAACAAAATCACCGTATCCTACGCATCTCTCATATCATCACATTCCAAAAAGTAATTTACGACTTGGCATTATATTCTGCTTTCTCTCCTGTAAGCATCACATCATGGTTAATAATCAACCGCATATTGAAGTACAAGTAACAATTTGGGATAAGAATCGGCAAGGTGGTAGATATTAGTCAAAATTTTAATTATTTATTGATTGTTTAATTATATCGTGGTCCCGTAAACAATTAAAATGAAATTTAATCCATTAACACTCATAGATTAAGGATATTTGACTGAAATTTAGAGCTTTTATCAATTTTTGAATCCAAATCCAACAATTATTGGATATTTTCATATATTTGATGTTACAAAACATTGTCTGTGGAAAGGAAACTATAAATAACAAAATTTTTAACTTCACCTCTGCAATAAGCATAGTTTCTCAATATGCCTTCTTTTATAAAACCAACCTTTTCAACTACTCTTTGCGATTTCTCATTCTCAGTCTCTACAAGAGCCTCAATCCGAACAAGACCACAAATATCATCAAACACTCTAGACAAAGCCATCTTTAGAGCAATCGTGACTATTCCCTTGCCCCAGTACTCTGCAGACACCGCGTATCCGATCTTCGCTCTGCATCGGTCATCACCGGAACATTGCCGAACTGAAATGTATCCGATTGACCGATCATCCAAACATATGGATCGACGCCATGGATGAGGTATTACTACATTTTGAAGATGTTTTAAAGCCTCTTCTCTTGTGGTAATTGAGTTCCATCTAAGATACAATGTAACTCTATCGTCACTTGCCCACTTTAAAAAATCATCCACATCTGAGAGCTTGAAAGGACGAAGGGAAATTCTTGATGGATCCATTGGTATATTCAAAGTGACTATGAATTTTTCAAAGTGCACTTGTATATATTGTTTCACTTTCACGTACCAACCTTTTACTTTTCTTTAAAGGAATAGTAAACGGGTCAATTATGGCAGCTCAAACATAATCATGGAAAATACGTGGAAAAAAAGACTTCTAAAAAATTTAGCAGATATCATTTTAAACTCTCAATAGTTTTAATTAATTCTGTAAATTTTGTAAAAATATACTAGTTAATCTCTTCAATATCATGTATCAACTTTTGGTTGAAGGGAAAAAAAAATGAGAACTTTAAAAAATCAAACCAATCAAAATTTAACATATAATGTTACAATAACAAATTAATGAAGAAAATGATAATTTATAAATTCAGAATAACCAAAATCTAGCAAATTAATGCATTTATATCAATAATGGAAAGTTCTTATAACTTTTGAAATTAACAAATTGCATTTAAAGTATCAAATGAGTTTGAATTGCACGAAATCAAATATATAAATGGACAACAAAACTATATAACGGGAACTAAAAAGTCTTTTACCTATATAATTATATCAGCAACCTCCAAATTTATTAGTGAAAAAAATACAATTTAACTATCATTTAATGAAAAAAAAAAGAATGGAAACAATAATCATTTATACTTCATTCAATATCAAAAAACATGGTGGTGTTTAAATAAGTTCAAATACATACTTTTCCTCATTAACTTAATATGTTTTACGTTTTACCGTTTTTAATTTCTAAAAGTGTATATCATCCTCCTAAACTTGATAAAAATTATCGTCAGCCCCCCAGTGTTACCTGTCATATTTTGATTGGAAAGCGAAATAAAAAATCTGACATCTTTGAAAAGTCAAACCAACCACAAGTTGACACATGATATGAGAGGGCTGGAAAGTGCGATTTTACCAAGTTTGGGGGGTTGGTGGAGCAAAATGAAAGTAGAGGGCAACAAACTGTAAAACATGTCAAGTTAAGAGGGGCAAAGTATATATTTGACCTTTAAATTAAAATTTTCTACAAATATCTTGAATTGATTAAAAGAAGAAATAAAAGGTTATATATAAAAAATTATCGACACCGCAAACTTATAATTTTTGTCAAATGTCAAGCTCAACTTTCAAAGTTTCAGTTAGTCTTTTAAAATTGGTAGAAGTGTATTAATTTGCCTCTTCAATATTATGTGTCAGATTTTAAGAGGTTTGATTTTTCAAAAGTGTCATTTTTCTGAACTTTTTTAAATAAATCAGAAGATAACATATAATATCGAGGGAGCAAACTGATGTATTTTTTTTTTTCAAGGATCAACTTAAACATTTGATTACAGTGACATTAGACAAAAGCTGCTAAGTTCATAGGTCTTAATACATTTGTCATATTAAAAAGCAAACATGTTTTGCAGAACAGCTAGATTTAGCAACGATAGTACCGTAGGCAAAGTCAAACGACATTACCCGTTGAGAGAAAACTAAAGATACAAAGATCATGAAAATCACCATTGAAACCAGCATATTTCCTTGTTTTTGAAATCCAGCCTTCTCAAGCACCCTTTGAGATCTAATATTATCTTTAAGTGTATACCCTTCAAAGCCTAACCAAACCCGGCAATTCTTTAAATACTCTATTCAGAGCCATCTTCAAAGCAAGTGTTGCAATCCCTTGACCCGACTGCATATCCAACGCTACCTTTGTGCTTTGCATAGTCCGAGTTTTGATCTTTCCAAACAGCAATATATCCTATTGAGCAATCATCGTAACATATGGAGTGATGCCATTGATGAGGTATTACTTCCTTTTCCAGATGGTGTAAAGCTTCTTCCCTTGTTTTCATGGGATTCCATTAGAGATTCCTTGCTACTTTTTCGTCACTGCTCCATTTAAGGAAGTCATCGGCGTCCGATAGATTGAATCGCCGTAAGGAAATTCGTGAGAAATCCATCAATCAACGGTGCTTAATTAACGTGACTTTTTTATTTTGAAAGAAATGGAATTTTGAAGGACAATGTGACTTTTTTCCAGCTTTGACGTGGTAAAGAAATATTGAGACCCTTTTGGATTATTTATACAAATAAATTATTTCTTTTCATTATGTTTATCTCAGGTAAATTATAAGGTAAATTTGTTAAAAATAAAGTCTTTATTATTTTATCTTTTATTATTATTGGATTAATCTTATTGGACTAATGGTATGAAAATTAATTCAACAATGATAAAAGGTAAGGTAAAATAAAATTTACTTTGTTAAAAATAAAATTACCATAACTTTCACAAGTTGATAAAAAAAATTGCTTTAATTATTATCACTAAATATATTATAAGCCAGAGTTCATTATATCAAGTCCCGAATAAAATTATTTGAATGGATAATATTTATAACTTATATAAAATATTAGTAATTTCGTATTGATTAGCTTGATAATTTTACTATCTAGCTATATAAATCTTCATTTTTCGAATAAAAAATTAAGTAGAGCATGATCAGTTACTCATTAATTACCAGAGAGCTTATATTAAAAAGATTATCAGTTTCTTCGCTGACTTTTGTTTGTAATAAAAATTCTTCGGAATGATCTAGCAAAGAATAAATAATTTTTTACGATTTGTGTCACGACGTCGAACTCTAGATACATGTTAGTTATATTACACATTAATAAATTACCGATACTGGGATCAAGTAGGATAGATAATGTATTTATTATTAAAATAGGAAACAGTATTTAATATATATATATATATATATATATATTTGAAAATTGATCTAGATCTGAAACTACATGAATTTTAGCATTTTGTGATGATCAAAATTATATACGATGATGAAAAAATATTTGTTGCTGATAAAAAACATATTTTTTTATCAGGTTATAAAATGTTAAATTTCTTGTAGTATACAATTGTGGATTTTCACATACCAACGCCATGATTTTGTATTGTTTATTTTGATGCTAATAATTAACAGATGGTCAAAGAAGATGAATAGTTTCTATATATAAGTACTATAAAGTATAAATCAACATAAGAACGTAACTGCATGTGACCCAAGTGTCATGGTACGAGGTAACCAGACGTTTAATTGTAACCTTCAAGGCGAGTCTTGGAAAATGTTAAGGTGTGGCAAGCGTTAGCAATGCACCCCATCGTCATGTTTCGGCTAGGATGGTTGTTGGTTGGAAATGGTCACCCACCCATTGAGGAATTCATATGATAAATGAAACTATAAACCTTGGAGCTAGATCATCCTACCCATCGAGTCAATGTAAATTGACAATTGATAATTAGTTTGGAGGTAGATAAAGATTAAAGGTGTCGGTCACATTTAAAACACATCCAGGATCATTTTGTAATGAAAAAAAAACTCTTAATTTCTTCGCTGTCTTTTATTTGTAATAAAAGTTCTTATAAATAATCTAGCAACTAATAAATAATTTGTCACTACAGATAGATATTAATCATGTTAGACGTTAGTTTACAGAAAATGGGATCGAAGTAAGATGGATGCATGTAAATTATTATTTCCAAGTATCTAATATATATTTGAAAAGCTGATCAATATCTGGCAGTACACAATTGTAAATTTTCACGTACCAAAACCATGATTTTGTATTGTATATTGGTCAAAAAAAGATGAACAGTAATCATATTAATACTATAAATCAACCAACATAAGATCATAACTGCATGTGACCCGAGTGCAAGGTATAAGAGGTGACTAGATGTTTAATTGTAAGCTATAAGGTAAGTGTTAGAAATGTTAAGGTGTAGCACGCGTTAGTAATGCGACCCATTGCCATCGGCTATATAGGATGCCCATTGGTTGGAAGTTGCCACCACCAAGTTCATATGACAACAAAACCAGCTATACTTACGAGATCGATTCTGTAGAATACTATACTTATACTGAGTATAGTTACTGTATTGTTTTCACTAACAATAGTTAGTTTCTCGTAACTGAATTAGTTAGCTGGTTAACTAATTACAGCTATAAATAATCCTCCTGTATTCTTTTGTTTTTTGATGAGAAATGAATCAATAAGAAATTCTTCAAACTTTACATGGTATCAGTCGCTATGGTTCGAAAGAATAATCGAAACCCAATCAATAATCGTTTTCAAATGATCGCATATCCAAGTAGTGAAGATGAAGATCGGCCTGTTCATCAGACTGGAAATTAAAACTCTGAAAATCCTGGTATGATTTTGGTTCATGTTACTCTTAATGGCGATAACTTTCTTCCTTGGAGTAGACTTGTTAAACGTGCCCTAATTGCGAAGAATAAGCTTCAATTTATCAATGGTGAAAGTCTTAAACCAGAAGATAAAACGTCCGTTGAATACAGTCGTTGGGAGAGGTCGGATTGTCTTGTTTCCTCTTGGATATTCAATTCGATGTCAAGAGATCTTTGTGAGAACTTTCTTTATGTCGATTCTTCACGAGAACTCTGGAAGGAATTGGAGCAGCGTTTTGGTGGAAGCAATCGTCCACAACTTTATCAAATTAAGCGAAATCTTGCTTCTTTTGTTCAAGGCGATTGCTCAGTGATGCAGTATTTCACAAAGCTCAAACGATATTGGAGCGAATTACAGAGTTTACGTCCAGATCCGGTTTGTCATTGTGATTGCATTTGTAACGCTTACAACAGAATCTCTGAAATTCGCGATGAAGACAGAGTTATGCAGTTTCTTATGGGATTGAACGACATTTTCAGCCATGTGGTGAATCAAATCTTCTTAATGGATCCTATGCCTACTTTAAATAAGGCATATTTGATGATAATTACAGTTGAGAAGCAAAAGGAAGTCGCTGTTGATTACTCTGTGGAAATGGCCAATTTTTCAAGAATGCCACGAAAGTTTGCCAATGGTCCTGGATCCGGTTTTAAGTCCAAGAAAGTGCAGAAAGAACTGAATGATATTCGACCTTGTACTCACTGTAAGAATCCTCTTCACTCAAGTGATTCTTGTTTTCAACTAATTGGCTATCCGGACTGGTATATTGAACGGAAGAAGAAGAATCGAGCACATCAGTTGTTCTGAGGATTCTGATGACAATGATGATGGAGATCATAGGTCTGTTAAACATATGGCTAATATGACTGAGCATTCGAAAAGATCAGGTGTTAGCAAAGGAAAGACAACTGGAGAAACTCCTTTTGATGAATTGGATTTCTCAGCATTCGCAGGGATGGCAGGATTTACTGAGGTTGGCAGTTCAACTACTAAGAAATTTGGTAAGCCAAATTTTTCTTTTATTAGTCAGAATGTTAATAACATGGAGTGGATTATTGATAGTGGAGCGTCTTCACACATGATTGCTAATGATTGTTCTTTAAGCAATATTACTTCTTGCAAACAGTTGGTTGTGTTACCCGATGGTTCTCATCAAACTGTATCAAAGATAGGGGATGTTAAGTTGTCTGATTTTGTGTTATTGAAGAATGTGCTGTTTCTACCGAAATTCAAGTATAATCTGTTATCTGTTAGCACACTTTTGCAAGAAGGAACTGTAGCAGTAACTTTTACTGCTGACTACTGCTATTTGCAGGATAAAGCTACCAAGAAAGTTTTGGCAGTTGGTTGGCAGGAAAGAGGCTTATACAAGCTTGATAAGAGTTCTTTTGATGATCGAATAATTAGTACTTGTTGTAATGTTGAAGATACTTGTAATAATGATCCTGATATTTGGCATTTGAAGTTAGGACATGTTTCAATGCCTATTTTGTTACACATCCCACAGATAAAGTTGCAAACTACTGATTTTCATTGCAATGTGTGTCCATGTGCTAAACAGACCAGGAAACCTTTTGATTTGAGTTCAATTTCTGCTTCTGCTGTTTTTGAATTATTGCATATGGATTTATGGGGGCCATATAGAGTGGTTTCTAAGACAGGGGCACGGTATTTCTTGACTATTGTTGATGATTACAGTCGATATATTTGGCTATTTTTATTGAAGGAGAAAACTCAGGTTTCACAAGCCATATAAGTGTTTTTAAATATGGCAGCTACTCAATTTAGTGCAGTGGTTCGAATGATAAGATCTGATAATGGTTCAGAATTCGTTAACAAGAAGTGTCGGAGTATTTTTGATCAAAGGGGAATTATTCATCAGAAAACTTGTGTTTACACACCACAACAAAATGGTGTTGTAGAGAGGCGCCATAGAACTTTACTCAATACTGCTAGAGCTATTTTAATGCAGTCTAACACACCAGTTGAATTTTGGGGAGAAGCAGTAGTTCATGCAGCAAACATAGTTAATACTTTACCTACAAAAGTACTTAACTGGAAAAGTCCTTATGAGGTATTACATCAGAAAATTCCTTCTTATGATAATTTCCATGTGTTTGGGTGTCTAGTTCATTACACGAATACATTACCACATAAGGATAAGTTTGCACAGAGAGCATTCTCAGGTGTGTATATGGGTTTTTCTGTGGGACAAAAAGGATATAAAATATGGGATTCAACTATGGGCAAGTTTCTTGTTTCCCGAGATGTTTGCTTTAAGGAGACTGTATTTCCTTTTGTTCAACCAATTATTGTCGAATCAAAAGAACCAGTTTTACGACACAATAATTCTGGTTCTCCATTACGACGATCACAAAGGCCAAGTGTTAGACCCCAATGGTGGCGGGATTATGTTTTCAATGTCGTTCCCTTAAACCAATCTATTGCTTCTGTGTCCATACCTTCAGCCAATACTGATTTTCTATTCAACGCAATTCAGGAGCATGAGCCTAAGAATTTCAGAGAGGTTCAGAAGGATGCAAGATGGATTGAGGCTATGAATAAAGAAATTGCTGCCTTGGAAGAAAACCAAACTTGGCAATTGGTAAGTTTGGTTTTGGGAAAGAAGGCAATTGATTCAAAGTGGGTATATAGAATTAAATATACACCACAAGGCAAAGTGGATAAGTTCAAAGCTCGTTTAGTAGCAAAGGGTTACAACCAAACACTTGGCATAGATTATCATGACAGTTTCAGTCCAGTGGCTAGAGTGGTTACTGTCCGTTTACTTTTGGCCATGGCAGCAGCAAAACGATGGCAAGTGCATCAAATCGATGTAAATAATGCATATTTACATGGATATTTGGATGAGGAGATTTATTTGAAACCTCCAGAAGGGTATGATAAAGCTAAACCAAATGAGGTTTGTAAGCTTACCAAGTCTCTTTATGGTTTAAAGCAGGCAGGGCGAATGTGGCACAGAGAGCTTTCTCAAGCTTTGATTGCTTATGGTTTTCGAAAGTCAGACCATGATACTTGCTTATTCCTTCAGCATAATAAAGATACTGGTGATTTTTTAGCAGCAGTTATCTATGTAGATGACATTTTAATCTGTGGTTCGAATTCTACATCTATTCAACAGATTAAAGATCATCTTCATACACTTTATACAATCAAACACATGGGATTAGCTAAGTATTTTCTTGGAGTCGAAATTCATCAGTCATCAACTGGTATTTCTCTTTCTCAAGATAAATATATTATTGATATGCTTAAACATGCTGGTTTAGAGGAAGCTCATACAGTCTCAAGTCCAAGTGCAATTGGCTTTGATCTTTTTCAAACATCAGCAGAGATGTCAGATCCTAATTTGTATCGGAAAGTTGTTGGGAAATTATTGTATCTTGGTTTACATGACCAGATATATCTCACATTACTCAACAGTTAAGTCAGTTTATGCAGGTGCCTCAAGAACACCATTTTACTGTAGCTGTTCATGTGTTGAAGTACTTGAAGGGAACTTTGAATTATGGTTTGTTTTACTCTCAACAGTCCTCATTCACATTGCAAGCTTATAGTGATGCGGATTGGGCTACTTGTAGAATTTCCAGAAAATCAATCACAGGTTTTTGTATTCAATATGGCTCTTCTCTTATTTCTTGGAAAACGAAGAAACAAGAGGAACAATGAGTAGATCAAGTGCAGAAGCAGAGTATCGTAGTATGAGCACCATAGCTTGTGAAATTCGATGGATTAGCTATTTGCTAGCTGATTTTCTTATGCATGTTTCTCTTCCTATTCAACTTTACCGTGATAATGAAGCAGCTTTGGCAATTGCCAAAAATCCAGTTTTTCATCACAGGACGAAGCACATTGAGATCAATTGCCATATAATCAGGAATATGGTTGCAGAAGGTTTCATTGAGGTATTACCTATCCCAACGAAATGTCAATTAGCAGATATGTTTACAAAGAGTTTATCATTCGCGCACATGCTTCCAGCTTTGGCCAAGTTACAGTTTCTTCTTCTGGTTCACAATGGTTCCCATCGTAAGGGGAGGCTGTAGAATAAATATATTGATATTGGGTATAGTTACAGTACAGTTTTTTTACTAACAATTAGTTAGTTTCCAGTAACTAAATTAGTTAGTCAGTTAACTAAATTCAGCTATAAATATCTCATCTATGTATCTTGTATTTTGATGAGAAATAAATCAATAAGAAAGTCTTAAAGTTTTACAATGCTTCAATTTTCCCATTCTTTCTAGTTTTCAGGTAGCAACCTTTTTGATAGAACGACAACCTACAAAACAGAAAATTCATCATAATTTATGCAATATAACACCAATATAAGTGATTCCAAAGCTAATTTACCTATATTCTTGGTATATTTTTCACTTATCAAATTACAATCCTAGTTTTATCATAATATTGTTAATATACAATTTGTAATTTTAATACAAATGTCCTCACAAAAAATCCCTAATTTTGTAATTAATTCAAAAATAGAATTTTAAAATCCTAACTAAAATTTATATCTCCGATTCTATTCTTATTTTCAATTCAATAATATCTATTTTGTCCTTAATTTGAATTCAAGTTCAGTCATAAAAGAACCACTAATTAATCAATTATTCAATTAAAGTTGTCAAACCCTAAGTAAATTCTTTAAGATAATTAACTAACCTCTAAAATGGAGAAGTAGATAGCTTGATTCGAAGCAACTCTGATGATTATAACGACATGAATCGCCGTTAGCGACAGTCCAATAAATTGTGGTGGGAGCCGTGGAGAATTAAAGGATTTTGGATTTTTGAATGGGAAAAGAAAAGAAATTGAAATGCAAAAGAAAAGATTGATAGTAAAGTTAAAGTGAAAAGTGAACCAAGTAGTGTAGTAGCCTACATCCTAGTTATGTTAAAACAATAAACCTTTCATGAAAACTACCTAAATTTGTCTTAGAAATTTAATTTTTTAATTTCTATCTTCTCCTTTCTCCTCATCTTCATATGTTTCATTTGCAGACTCCCACCTACAATTTCCTACATTTTTCGACGAACCCTAACTCAATACATGTATATTTTCGTTTCTCGGCCGCTGAGGTGGGGCTTCAGCATTACCCTACCCCCCCTCCTTCCGCCATTGAATGGCACTATAAGCCTCGTTGGGAACATTGCTGAATTAGGTAGCATATATAATGCATTAATAGCATATGTAGTTTGCCGTAATAGTTTATTGCTTCCCTGATAAAAAGTCATAAGGGAACAAAAGTAAGTAGTTTATTGCTTCCCTTCAACTAAGTAAAAATGTATCCATTCCCTCTTCAACTTGAACAAAAGTGTTACACACATGCCACATGTCGGGTTAACATGTGATACCAGTTCAAAAATCAAATCAATGATAGTTTACAAACTTTTTTATTACTCTCTTAAAAGCTACAATTTCTCAATCTCACCCCATACAATGTTTATAATTCCAAACATATCCCTAACTTTTTTTAAAATAAAAATTAACACTAACAAATAGTTAAAAATGTCCTAGTTTCGGAAATCCACTCACCTAACGGTGTGTTGAGTTGAGATTAAGATATATTTTAATATTTAATAATGTAACCAATCTCGAAAGACAAGGTAACCCCGCCGTGTTTTATTGCCGGCCAAAGGCGTAACAGGCCTCGTGACTGATGTAACGACGGTGCCTACGTGGCTACTAAACTTTCCACGTCAGTGAGTGTGGGGTCCAAGATGTGGACGTCCACGTGGAATGACCACCTCTAAAGGGCAACACATTGACAAAACAAACCCATCAGGCAAATGGGTGTGTTTGAGCCTCTCATTAACGTCTCTTGTTTTCTCTGCGACACGTGGGCCAATGGGTCACGTTTTTCTGACATATGCTATTTAATGCCACAACTGCACTTTTGTTTTTCTTTTACATCTATGTTCTTTCCAATGGTTTTTAGTTTTCAGTGGCTAATTTGTATTATTTATGTCCTAAAATGAATTTGAGAATCAAAATTTAGTGTTTCATATTTTTCTAAGAATTAAAAAAAAATTCGATTTATTTCTTTTGTTTGTAAATGGTGGGTATGGATTGAATCAGTTTTAAAATAAAGTTTTTACCTCGAATTTATAGAATAATTTTTTATGTCAGCGAAACTTTTAATTATTTTACTATCTGGTTGTTTTTAGTTATGTGGTTACTTAGAGTTAGTTGATAGATAGATAGATTTATTGTATTTTATAAAAGAAGAAAGAAACGTTAATAAGACCAATTGATTTGTTTTCAAAGCATTTAAGAGCCATTGGTACCAGGCGCATGGATGTGTAGAGTAAGGTTTTGTTCTTTTCAACTGAAATTAGACTGTGTTTTTTCAACAGAAATTGAAATTATATGAACTGAACTGAAACTGAACAATAAATTAATACGTTGAAACTGAACTGAAACTGAAAATACTGAAATTTAATCCAAGAATAATTATTTATATAAATAATAACAATATTATCATAAAATATTAATATAGTAATAATAATAATAATAATAATTCACACGAGTTCAAAATAATACTACATTACTTTAAAATATCAATATAATAATAACAATAATCTATACATTTTTAATTAATACTAAATTACAATTAAATTTATTAATAATCATTAATTATAGTAATAATTAAAATTATTATTACAAGTTATCCTAATTATTGTTATATTTTCACACAGATTCATATATTTTTAAAATAATATTGTAGTACAATAAAATTTATGAATAATCATTAATAATAATAATAATAATAATTATTTAAAAACATCAATGATATGATTATATTTGTGTTTCTAAATATTGTTGTTTGAAATTATTAATTTTATTATATAAATTATTATTATTATATATAAATAAAAAATATTTAATATTATCGATATTAAAAAAATATTAATTTAATTTATTTAAAAAGAAAATTATTTATTAAAATTATAATTATTATTATTTTTTTAAAATATTATTAGCTATTATTTATTATTTATGAACATTAACATTAATTAGCAGTTTTGAATACTAAAACTAAACTGAATTAATTTTTAAATAAGTTGAAAAGAACATAGCTTAAGAAGTTGTAAGAACAGTTTTACTATGCCAACGGACTCACCAGCCATGTGATAGGCTGTCGGTGCGTCCGCCAAGAGCCCATAACTTGGATGGCCTAAATTTCTTCTCTTTATTTTACTTTTATTTCTAAAAAAGTAATTTTATTATAGTTTTAGAACTACAGCTATTTTCTTTTTCAATAAATCAAAATATATTATGATATGATTTTAACTTTTTATTTATTTTTTAGTTGCATTCTTATATATATAATATTGGGTAGAGCTAATTATAATTATAAGTTGTTTTTCTTATTTTATTTTATTTTATTGTTAGACAATAAAATTTTTAAAAATTGCCTTACTATTTTTCTTCTTAAACTATATCAAGACTTGTTATCAAGATTTGTCCTTAGTGTACTACACTAACCTGAAGCCACTACTACTAACGATGACCCTAAAATAATGCAGCTACATTGGATTTAGACTTTGTTGTCAAGAAGGTAAAAATAAAATGCTTTCTTTTTTTTCTGTCTAAATTTCTAATCCAAAACTATTTTTAAGAAAATAGTTACCGTATTTTTCTAAAATTTAACTTTTCGTTAATTTTAATGTGACTAAGAATATTTTTCGGGTTATATAGACACACAGGGGTGAAAAAGTATGTCACTAAATACCTTAAGACGACAAACAGATTTAGCAGCAGAAAAAATTGTGCACACGTAAAAGTATGAAGAGTTACTTTCGTAGATCTAAGCGTTTCAGCGATAAAAGTGGTAAAAAAGAGATGACTCTATTAAAAATGACCAAATGGGACAGTAGGAAGTCCATGTAGGAGCAAGCGAATAGACTTATCAAAGATTTTAGTTTCTCTCCACACCGTATTCGATACGATATTATGAATATATATAAATAAAGTCCGAACACATTTAGATGTGCCTCAAATTGTCGTAAAAATACCCGATGTCACCTTGAATTTTGAATGTGATGTGTCAACTTATGGTTAGTTTGACTTTTCAAAGATAATTTTTTTCTGATCTTCGCTCCCTTAATCAAAAGTTGACATAGGGTGTTTAAGGAGAAAAGTGATGTATTTTTTAAAAATTAAGGTAGATACGATGCCACGTTGAAAGTTCAGGGGGGCAGTAGGTTTTCGGGATAACTTGGGAAATCTCCCGATTCATGAACCTATAATAAATAAACAATTGCATATTGCTACTAATGGGGAATCCCCTAATTTAACCATACAATACGCTTAATGCCTGAAATTAGGATTGGTTTACCTATTCAATCCAATCTTGACGAATAACTATCTTCATTTATATGATTTTGTTCAGGCTTAGTAGTTAAGTTTAGTCTCTGGTTTCCTCCCACATACTCTGCATGTATATTGCCAATTGCACTACGCTATGATTAATTGAAAAGAACTTCATATAACTACAAAATAGTGATCCTTTGCACATGTTTATTTGAGAAGAAAAAGAAAAAAAAATAAGAAAAATAACATGTTTTCTTTTAAAAATACCAAATCTATCATCATAGCCTTTTCTACCAATCTAAAATCTATTCAGAAACAAAGACCCACAAAACCATTTCCATAATTGAACAATAAGAGTGTCTTAATATTCAATGATTAGTCTTTTCCTTTGAAAAAATATTGTAACATCACTTTACACTAGAAAGACAAATGAAAAACACAAGAAAGTGGAAGAAAAATCCCACTTTTTCTTCAAGTCCAATTTGGATTGAAGTTATTGACTGTGGACCCTTGTGTCTATTCCTCCTCTATATAATGCCTACCATATTCATAATACTACATCAATTACAGATTCTAGGTTCTGATATTTCAAATTAAAAGCAAATTCAGAAAAACAACCAAATAAGTTTTATAAAATATGAGATCATCCTTTGCATTCTCTCTTCTCTTACTGTCCTTTCTCCTTTACAATGCTAGAGGTATATATATATATCCTGCGTTATTGTAGCCCGGTTTATGTTATGTTGGTTTGTTACTAACATATATTTGTTCTCTCTTCAGCAATCCGCCTCGACCAAGGATTTATGCAAGCTAAACATAAAATCGAGGTATTCATTTTCTCCACGGTTAATGTATATATATAGTCTTATTTTACTAGCAAGAGATGCTCTGAGACTTTTTGTTCAGTTAAACTACCTTTTAATTTATTAGGTTTGTATAGGATCTCAACGGTTTCCTCCAATACATTTTTTCACAATTTTGTTCTATATATGTAGGAACGAAAGGGTGTGTCGATAGAGCTAAGCAATGGCGGTGAAGTTACAGTGTGCAAAGAAGGACATTGCAAAGGTACAATGAAGAAAAGAGTTTATAAAGTATCAAAGAAATCATCTTCAATACACCACTGGTTACCGAGAATTCATGAAGATTACTATGGGCCTAGGCATCACAAACCTAAGCACCATTAGTTAGTTTTTTTCACAAACTAATTTTTGTTTAGCAATTTATAT
>CAOJBI012171675.1:0-16368 GCA_948277035.1 Euphorbia corollata
ATATTTAGTTGATGTTTATGGTTCTTTAAGTGTAATCTACAAACTCATTCATGCTCAAACTGTTATGTAGGAGAGCTGGAGAGAACACACTTGAGTTTGTTTCCAACATTGGGACAAATCAAAGCTCTTCAACTAACGGTATTCTGTTCTTATTCTTTTTCTCTATACATGATTCTGAGTATGGAATATTAAGATTGATGCTTTGCATATAATTAATTGCTGTTTTTCATTGATGCTTTCTCGGTTACAATTACAGAGTATATATAGTAGATTACTAACAGTTCTCTTAAGCTGCTACAAAGTCCAATCAGTTATGCTAAATGACAAAATAGCATAACTGCTTGCTTTCAAGAGCTAGGGACTACTCTTATTGAAATTACAACTGAATACCGGGGACAAACGAACTAACTTGAACTCATCTTAGATCGTGACATAATTTGAACAAATAGTGTGTTAGTTTCATTGAGAGGAACACAACATTGATTACTCCTCTTCTTGTTTTTTCCTTGTAATTTCATTATCATTCTTTTAGGTGAGACGAAAACGTCACTTTTACCATTTGACAGACTCGCTGCCTTTAAAATATGCTTTCCGGAGTTCCAACCGAACATGGTTTCTTCATGTTTCCATTTGTTTGAATAAGCCAATTACCACTGATTGTTTTGTTAGACACACTGAGCAAATCAATACACACAACAACCAAGCTATTATAGAAGAAATTAGCGAAACTTTGGGTTGCATTCAGGATGAGGAAACCACAGACGAGAAGACCTGTGAAACGGAATCAGTATCCATTAACTGCGACTTTGACCTCCAAGGGAGCAATATTTTGACCTCAAGTTGTGGTTCCATAGCCTCTGGAAATCATGTAGAAGTGGAAAATAATTACTCGAATGAGTTCAGAGTCGGAATCACAACACCTTCAAGAAAAATATCTCATCCTATGAAGGGAAGTCCTAACAATGTTAAAAACGTTGTTGGGGTTGGCAGGCGCATAGTGGTTGCAACAAGTTACCTCAGAGTGTCATCAATACCTGTTATTTCGTTGTATAGACAACGACTCTCCTGCAATGTGTCATCTGTTCCTAGGCTTTCAGTGTTCGAGATCAGTGACAATGACTACTAATGATTTCGAGGTCTTTGATATGCTATACATATGCTGATCTAGCATTTGTGCTTGTAATTGTTCCAAAAAATGTCGAAGCAATTAACAGATAAGCCTAGTGTATTTGGCTACTTCAATGTAAATGAATTGTATGCCCGTAAATATTTCATAAGTTGTTGAAGTGTTGATTCTTGACTCTTGTCCTAACGGTGAATATACTGTTTTCATAGGAGCTAGTAGAGAGCGTTTGTTTGATTACAAGTTAATGGTAGAAATATGTGAATTTTGAGGTAGACGTTAATCATTGTTATTAAAAGCACTAGTGAGCTGAGGATTGACATTAGCAACTCCAATCACTCTAAACTAGTAACTTCCTTTTTTTCTGAGGGAAAAGATGAAAATCAATCACACAGAGATTAGAAACAGAAGAATACCACTATCGTAAAATTGAATTTATAAATATGACATTTTCAAGGAATAGAAAAATAAATAAATGAATAACAGATATTATAAACCATGTCTTGTGCCTTTAGGATTCATCGCAACTTTATTTACTTATTATATCTTTATAAAATAAGTGAAATGAAAGAATTTGTATTTAACATTTCATGAAAATAGATATCTTGTGAAAGATATATAATGATTAAAATAATTTGGATTCAAAAATTAACGTTTTTTTTCAATTTTTTATTTTATAAAGTATTCATTGCATAAATCAATTTTTTCATGTTATCACCAGGGATCAAGTGGCTGACAAATTTTATTTTTTTTTGTCATATTCACCTTGTACGTAACGGTTTAGTCCCAACTCAAGAGTTCACTCAATCAACAAAATAACTACAAAACATAAAATTAAATGCTGAGTCAAGCTTAGTTACCAAAGCTACAAGTAAATAACAAGATTTCGGCTTTGTAATAATACAATTTTCTGACTTCGAAATATGCCAAATTGTGTGTACATGCAATGATATTCTAACAGTTAATCCACATTGGCATAACCATCCAACTCTACATTTTTCCATAAGAGGAAAAGTTTTATTGACACAGCAGGAACGAACGAAAATCATCGTTTGAAAAACCAAATGATGTTGAAACTTGTATAAGAAGCCAAATGAATGGTTTTCGCCTTTGAAAATCAATATGTATTTTTATCATTGTCTCTGCCTGTCCAAGAGAAGCAATCGTCAAACGGATCATAAATGTATATCAAGTAATGGCTAAACAATCTTCACCTAAGCTAAAGCAACCAACAAACTAAACAAATTATATTTTCATTTCAAAAGACAAACAACTCTTCAACTACACCTATTGCAGCAAACAAAAGTATTTCTAACGCCAAAACTACACAATGACAAAACTTGATAATTCAAAGGTATAGAAACACATGTAACAAACACTCCAATCAGGGACACAAGGTGCATAAAAAAAGCAAATGAAACAGATAAAGAAAAACAAATGTTAGACCATATGCCTATATCCAATCTAATTATACATTATCACATAGTCATAAACTTGAAATCTAAATCATAGGTTTGTCAGGTAACGTAGGGGAAACAAGAAGTCAAGATAAGATGCTGAGGAATGATGGGTATTGCTAGCGGGGAGTTTAAATAGGAGTTATTCCGTTAGTAATATATTATCTAGAAGGTTAGTTTGGTCAATTCCATAAGTCAGATATTCGAATTTTTCCAATGGAGGAAGTGGTTTAATTTGTTTGTCATTACTGTCAACAAATCTGTTTAAGATTCGTAGTATATATATCTATGTATGGATCATGAGAATAGATCAGTGAATAGCATAAAATAAATTATTCTCTTAATCAATCAATCTAATGTTCCTTCTTTCATTTCTCTATTTTCTTTCTACCAATCTATTTCTGTCAAATTCCATAAAAATGTTCTTGAAGTCAGGGTACATGACATTTTATGCGTCCAGGTAAAAAAGATTGCAACAAAAAGAAATATGAAGGCATCAGAAGACCAACTCTAAGCACTTATAGAGAGAATGAACAAAGGGGTAAGGGAATGCAAAAATTTTTGAAATACGAGAAGCTATTCAAGCATACCGTGGAAGGAAGCTGAAAGAAGGGACGGGATATTTATATCAGCTCAAAAAGGGTAATATTAGTAATATCACCCAATATGAGATAAAGGAAACCCTATTAACCCTAGAACATTGAAGGGACAAGGGTTTCCTAGAACTAACGGGAGATTCATCAAGGGCTATGGGATTATTTGATTCAACTATACTTTTGATGGACCAATTTGAAAGGACATAACAAGCTTTAGAAGCTTTACAGGCACCAGTGTTAGCTCTATCATATTTCTCAAAGCACATCTCTCAAAGCCTTATGCTTGTTTGGTTGGCGGAATAGTTATTCCGTGGAACATAAGAAAAATAAGTGAAAAGAGGTTAATAATTATAGTTTACTTGCTTAGAACCCGCAAACGGATGGAATAGCTATTCCTAGGCCCCATACATCTCATGGAATAGCTAATAACTTTTCCATACATCTCATGGAATAGCTAATAGCTATTCCATGAGATGTATGGGGCCTAGGAATATCTATTCCATCTGTTTGCGGGATTTAAGCAAATACTCTACATTTTTTAATTTGTTTTTTTTTTCAGTTCCACGGAATAACCATTCCGCCAACCAAACTAGCCCTAAATTGTCTTGGAATGGAATGCAATGCAAGTGGAAGTGGTATTGGGGCAGTCCTAATGCAAGATACTGAAAACCTATATGCTATCTCTCAAAACCCAAGAGCCCAAGGAACCAGAAGTTATCTGGCTATTAGAGGGAGTTGGTAGCAATTATTCAAGCAGTTACAGTTTGGATGTAATACTTGGAGAACTTCACATTCATAAACAGATCATCAAAGTATGAAGTATGTCACGTATATGACTAGAAATGTGCAGAGAGATGAGAACATCATAATTAGGTGATTATGTTTATTTATTATCTTTATTTCCAAAAGGCCCACTAAGCCATTAGTTGTTATTATCCATTGTAAGGGAGGTTTGTTATGCTATTTTGTTTTGTATTTACAGCTGTCCCAATTGCACTGTAATGGCTCTTGTATATATGAAGAGCTTGTAATCAAATTTGGGTGATCAATGAAATATATGAAAGCTTATTCCCTCACAATATTCGCTGTTTCTCTCTATATTCACCTATTACTCTCATCTCCTTCTTCTGTTTCTCTTCTACCTAGTCTTTCCCCCTCAATTTCCTCTATTTCTCCAAGTTACAAATCTCAGTCAAGTTCAATACATGACAAAGTACCTGGAGTAGAAACTGGATACAACTCTGCAGCAAAAAGGAATTGCAAGATTTCTAGGATTATTCTTTTTAAGGGAATTAAGAATAACGTTGCTTATGCCATATCAAGACAACAAAAAAGGAGGAAGGTCATATCATGGCTGTCCCAACAGGTAACTAGTTGGATCCCGGAAGAGAAAGAATTTATGAAGATGACACAACAAGGCAGTTTACATAGGAACCTATAGTGCAGCCAAGCCAATAAGGGAATCAGACTTATAAGACATCCATCTCTATTTCAAAGACAGACTCTAGATAGTAGTGCAAGGTCAGACCACTATGAAAAACAAGATAGTGCAAATCTGCCATGATTCCCCTCTAGGAGGAAATTCATTTTATATAGGAGGACATTCCTAGCATGAGGTCCACTGCGCCTTCACTAACTATAACACCTATAACACATATTAGAGAAAATGTGTTGTACTTTTTAATCGTTACTTGTCTTAATGTAGAAATTTTTCAGTCAATTTGTAAGAAAAAAGTGAACTTGCAAATTTCTCTAGAGGGTACAAGTTTGGTGCGTTTTGTGCATGAACCCAAACTTGAAATGGCAAAAACAGCAGCGGACCTTCCTCATTAAAGGTTAAACAAAATTTCTAAGTCAGTCTCTCAGTCAAGGGCGGGCAAACGGAAATCATTTAAAAGTAGATAACAGGGAGTTACAAGGGAGAAATTCCAAATATGTTAAGAGGGTTCATCTTAACGTTTTCTTCTTTCTCTCAGGTTCACAGTAGAGTTTCAGCTAAGTGGTGCACATTTGACAACTGCAGCAGAGAACCAATAACGGATGAAGGCATGGTAAAGTTAATATTTATAGATTTCTTTCATAAAGGAAAAGCATATAAAACTGTTTTATGGTTGATTTAAATGAGCAACATGGAAAGGTTTTGGCTGACTTTACAGGAAAACGAACACTGCTCCAAATTCATCCCAGGTACTCAGAATACTAATCGAGTACAGATAATGTAAAGTCTTGTCGACAGATCTGTTGTGTTTTGTAGTGCAACGCCTTTCTTCTACAGCGTGTAACACATTAAATTCAAAGCAAGTTCTTTATTTTTTTTCTTTATGCATGAAACGTGACACATTGAATGATTTTTAAATGCAAGTTATTTTTACATTCATTCCTGAGAGAGAGCAGATAAATAGTAGTAACACTACACCCACCATCAACATATGAAACACCTAAAATGCCTTATAAGAATCCCTGAGAGTAAACCATAAGGTCCATAACAAGTCAACGCTTCATTTTCTAAAGTTACTCGGCTCAATTTTACTAGGAGAAAACCAGAAATTAATTATGAATTCTAATAGAAGCTAGTAAGTTCAAATTTGAGTGAATTCAAAAGACAAGAAAAGGCTTGATCTGTAAGATTTGTAATTATAAGACAGTAATAGAGAGAGAGTAGATGAGAAGAAACATCATAAAGATAAAAAGGTCCACGTCAGCATCTACAGCTTATAGTTAAAATATCAACAGTGAAGTTTCTGAATGATCTCATATAAAACAGTAACTTTGTTGTCAATTCAGCCTTGTCAATCATATTCTAACTGGTAAATTATATAGATTTCCTTCCATAGAACCTTCAAGACTGACACACTCACAAGTAAAGCATAAACAAAGAGCAGAAAAATGACAAATAAGTTCTATTGTTTATGAAGCAACAAAAACCATCAGAGAAAAATAATATAATTTCAACTGGCTTGGATAAGTATTTTATGGAGACAAACCTTGGTGAAGCCAAACAAGCGGATGTGTTGGAGAAGCCAGCAAATACATTTGAGTAGGACTTGGTCAAGTAAGAAAAGTTGGACACTGGAGGTAAAGCAGGCACCCTTTCACCTTTTTTCAGTAGTTTTTGCAAATTCAGTCTCTGCATAGTCAAGACAGCTCTAGATTCTTTCCAAATGAAGGCAAGAAGACCATTTTGAATTACAAAGAGGGAACCTGGCTTTGAGCCAGGATAGCGAAAACCATACCCATTTGCAATACCCTCACCTACATATGCATGTTTTACATTTAGAGGAGCTGAATCTGCATCAGATTCCCAAGGAAATGGATCCAATGAAGGTTCATCCATATTTACAGTAAACATTGCTGATCCATTGGGATGAAGAACATAGTGAGTTCCTTCCAAAATTTTGGTAGCAATGAGTTGCCTTTGGCCTTCAGACTCATCATATGATATCAAAAGAAAGAACAAAGCCTTCCCTGGCTTATCTTCATTGGGCTTCCCTGGAGGCCAACCAAAAGTCCCACCCCATAAACCAGCATACTCTTGGTCAGCTCTTGGAACCCTCATGGGTAGCTTGTATAACGCATATTTACTGTCATGCATATTTGGCCAAGCTCGATAAGAAGATAACCTGGTAGTCGAGGCATGTAATGTCAATCCTATTGTATCACCATATCTTAGAAATTCATGAAGTTGTGCATGCTTGTTCTCACCACTTGAAGAACAATTCTTTGAATGTGTGAAACTACCATTAAAAGAGGGAGACTTTCGCAATATTTGTCTAATACTAGCTCTAAAATACCCACCGAGAGTCTTCTTAGTGATAGATTTTGTGGGATTGTTTGCATTCGAACAGTGAAACCCATTTGACCGATCAAGGCTCTTTTTTATCTCACTCAATTGCAATTTAATAGGATCAGAAGGAAGTTCAGAAGCTTCTTTCCAATCAAATTGACTCCCGCCAAGTTTGTTTATTTGCAGAAGCTGGGATCTTCTTTCAAATAAGAGCATCACATCTTTGTGAAAATTATCACCATCACTCCTCAACCGAGGAAATAGAATACCACTAGCCAAATCAGGCGATGTTCGACGAACTTGGCTTGTAACAACTTCAATCAACTTTCTTCTATCACTATAAGCCAAGCGGCTGAAAGGAACATTAGAATCAGAAAATCCAACCATCCTCTGTGACCTTGACAAGCCGATATTGGACCTAGAGATGTTCCTAGATAACTCCTTATCAGAGTTAAAAGCAAAGCTTTTACTGTGCAATAAAACATTGCAATTCTTTTGCTGTCTAGGCTCAACTTCAAGCAACAGTGCATTGCATTTCTCCTCAATAGACTTAACCGAACCAGGATAAATACAATCATTTCCTTTCTCTCTCCCATGTAAAAAGAAAACAGTGGAACCATCAACATCTCCAACAATTTCAAATACAGGAGCCCATAAAACAGGTCCATCCTCAATTCCTAAAGGACCGAGCTCTTGAGGTATTATTCTACATCCAACAACAGATACAAAACCAGGCATAACATATACAACATTACCAAGCTCGGGATTCTGATGAACCCAAATTCCAATCAATGGCTTAACACTAACAAGGAAGCGACAAAGTGCTTTGTAAGATGAAACCCCCTTTCTCCAATCAAGAAGATCAACGTGAGGAAGAAATTCAATGTTGTCACATTGAGTTAACCAAACTTTCTCAGAAGCTACAAGTTTACATAAAATTCGGCTGCAAAGACTTAGACTACAAATATCCTTGGGCGAAAGCGAACGAGATATGATACCAAAAACGTCATCAGGCAAAGCTAGAAGCAAATTCGAACCACACAACTCAGACGCCATAATTGCGAATTAAATCAAACAACTAGTTCAATTAAACATCATAAAAATGAGAACAATTGGAGAAAAATTCCTCCCCAATTAAAAATAAGATCCAGTTAAAGTGAACAGATTTAAACCTTGAATCGAGATAGCTCTGTCCGAATTGAATTGGATTGGGTTTATCTGTTATTGATAGCAGCAAATTCAGAGCCAGGAGAAAATGAAAAGGAAGAGAAGGAAGAAACGCTAAAAGGGAATGAGGAAGAGCAGTAGATGCAGTTGCAGTGGATGGTCCAAAGTCCACTCTGCAATTACTTTATGAGTATGAAAGGAATAATGATCGGAGTTCAGCAAAATGAGAATTTTTTTTTGGGTAAGAAAATGAGAATTTTCTAAAATCAAATATAAAAATGAAGAATTTTTACTTGGTTTGCTGTGTGATACGGACTGCCAGCCACCCAATATTGAACAGCGATCATAATAATAACATAGCACACACCAATAATAATATTAATTATTAAATAACAATAACAACGTGTCAAATTTGTCGTTGAAGAATGTAAATATACTGAAATTGAAAGAACAAGGGTAAACTTAGCAATTCAGTTTTTGAAAGTAGCATGTGAAATTTGTTTTTGTAGAGTAATGTGTGTGGTTTCAAAGAGTAATTTTATCATTTAATTAAATTATATTTTTATTCTTATTTTTTTATGTTAATTTTTTTTCTTTTTTATTATTATATTCTCTTTCCAATTCAATTTGAATTTCGTAACTTAAAATGTTCATATCTACAAACCGTTGATTTTTCCGAATTGATGCTTGAAATATATTGCTCTGGTTTAAATTTTATCTTTAAATTGAGATTTAAAAAAAATGAATCACAATCTTATACATGGTATAAGTGGTTGTATAATGCTCTTTTTTTTTATTGTTTTTTCATGAAAATATTATACATAGTATAAGAGTTGTATAATGTATTTATATATTTTTTCTTTTTTATGTTTACTAAAGAATTGAACGTCCTATAAATTCATGGTATGAAGACCATAAACCTGGCTTATACTACTATTATACACTGGTATAAGACATGTTTACGGTCTGATTTTTGTGAGAAATTCAGTACTTTAGTGAACATAAATATTCACTAAAGTACTGAATTTCTCACAAAAATCATGGCATGAAGACCTTAAACATGTCTTATACTTTAATGAATATATATATATATATATATACACACACATACAACATGCATTATACAACAATTATACCATGTATAAGATTGCGATACATTGTTTTTTTTTCGAAAATTTTGAAGTATATGTCATTTTAAAGATAAAATTAAGACTAGCAAAATATTACAAAGCATCGATTCAAAAAAATCAACCGTTTGTGAGATATAAACATTTAAAGTTACAAAATTCAAATTAAAGAGGAAAGAAGAAGTAGTTTAAAAGGGAAAAAAAGTCAATATAAAAAAGGGTAAAAACAAAATTTGAATTAATAATCATGTAATAGCAAAGAAAGTTTTGTTCATTTCGGGATTTGCGAAATTTCTGAATTATAGAGCCTAAGATCTAATAAAAAAAGTGGTAAAAAAAGCCCTAAAAAAACCACTCTTAGCCTCTATTAAGTTCATTTCAAACTCTTATAGAAGAGGAATGAGAAAGTTTTGGCTTTCTGATTCCTCCTCCTCTCTTTTAGGATTCATAATGTTTTTTTTGTGTTGAATAAATTTTATATACTATATAGTTTAGTTTCCACGAAAGGATCGGCTTCGTAAAAAATAAATCTGATGCTAACCTCAATCTTGATAGTTTGATCACTAGGTTGAACTTCATCCATCTTTAGATAAGATATTTGTTATTGAAATTTGTTTTTCTTTTAGTTTCCAATATTGATTTGTAACACGTGAAATTTATTTTTTAAAGTAATTTGTGTGGTTTCAAAGAGGTAACAGAAAAAACCACACTTTTTCTCTCTTGACTTATACTAAGTTCTTTTAAAATTCTTACCGATGAGGAATAAGAAAGTTTTGGATGTCTTCTTCCTCCTCCTCTCTTTTATGTTTCATAATGTTTTTCTTTTGTGTTGAATAAATTAGATCTGCTATTTTCTTAGTTTCCACTGTAGGATCGACTTCTTCAATAATGGATGTGATCCTACACATCTAATCTTGATAGTTTGAGCACTAGGTACTTCATTTATCTTTGTACAAGATACTTGTTAATCTTTCAATCTCTGCCATCAAGACATAAAACGGGGCCCTTGCTGTTTCCATGACAAAAGGTCTAATTAGGCTGGGTTTGAGGCTCTTCCCACATTGATGCTAGAGTTTCCAAAGCATCTACCCATTTGGTTTTCTTCTCTAGGCATATATTGGAATTAACATTTACTGATTAAGGATGCTTTTCTCCATATAGCTTCCAAGTAAGACTTCATAGATTCTTTTTTCAACTCTCAATCTCTAGTGATATGATTTGATTACTAGAGCAGAATCTCCGTGATTCTGACTATGTCAGCTTTTAGATTTATTAACACAGTCATTCTAAATAAACGAACTTCGTATTTTGCCCCATTATTGGTGGTGATAAACTCCAATCTTTTTGACAAGGGTATCATCTCGCCGTCTAGCGTAATAATTATAACCCCTAGGCCTGCTCATTTCTTGTTCACGGCCCTATCAAAATATATACATTGTCCATTTCTTTCGATCTTTTGATATTACTGCCAACTGCTCACTTGGATATTCCAAATTCTCAAGATATTTGGTCTCCAATGGTTGACTTTCCAAGAACTCAACCACTACTCTTAATAGAACTTTTTGGTTACATACTCGATATCAAATTCGGAGAGTAATAGCAACCATCGAGACAACTTCCCTGTTAGAGAGGGTGTCTGATATAGATACTTCATCGGATCCACTTTGGCCATATGCCTAGGGTTTTTCTTGCTCGTTTCTTCATCTTTTTTCTTTAGAACGATGTCTACCACTGATTTCATAGCTTTCCTCTTTGATGCTCAATATTCTAACCATAATCTAGTTGTGAATGATTCTTTGATCTTGGTTTCTGGTGCAAAGAAACAGTCATATGCTGCTGTCGTACATCAGCAAATCCTATCCTCTACAAAGTTTGTCTCCAATGCTACGGTCTCTGATAAAGGTGGTTTTAAATCAGTTAAAATCACTTAAGAGCTTTATGATATCCTAGTTAAATTATGTTTGAATTCCCTAATTGGCAAAATTGTTTTGGGGAAGGGGGATTCGCCTTGGAAATTGGATGATATAAAATAGTGCCTTTCAATGATTTGGCAACTATCTTCTCAATGGCGGTTAATCTCTATAGGCCGAGGTTATTATCATATTATGCTGGATTCCCATGATGCTAAAGGTCTGGTTTGGGGTAAGGGTAGTGTGCATCTCAAGCCTGAGATTTTTCACATTCAACCTTGGGTGCCGGATTTTGATCCTTCTTCTCAGAAATCAACTAATGCTCAAGTTTAGGTTCGATTACTATCCTTACCATGGGAGTATTGGGACCCTAAGATCCTTGGTGAAATTGTTAGTTGTTTCGGGGTCCTTCTTAGTGTGGACAAGATTACCTTTGAAGGCAATTTTGATAACTTTGCAAGAGTGCTAGTTGATATTGATTTGTCTTTTGATCTACCGCATACTGTTGGTGTAGAATGTTTAGGACATGGACTTTGGGTGGATTTAGTGATTGAAAATTTTCCTGATTTCTGCAAGCTATGTGGTTCTGTGGGGTCATAAATTATATGATTGCAGGAGAAACAACAAGCCGACTGATCATGGTGTTAAGGACAGAAAGAGGTAACATGCCAAAGAGAATTCTATTAAGGAAGGTACAAGGTAGCCTGCCAAGGAGGGAACTGGAAAAAATTTGAATTCGACTCTACTCAATAGAGAGAGGATCCAAAGAGAAATTCCAGTTTGTAATGTTTTCCGCAACCTTTCTGTTGATCTAGGTGAAAAATCTACACAATAGGAGAATGATCGTACTATTTCTCCTTTAACCTCGGAAGCTGATTTGGAAGGGCAATCGAATAGTTCAAAGGATGACTCAGAAGAGGAAGTTGATGAGGAAATTGTGGTTGATCAGGCTATTGTCGTTCATAACCCTTCAGTTAATCCAAAAGAATCTCCTTCGATTCAAAAACATGTTGAGAATATTGAGAGGATTAACATGAAGGTACGGTTGGTGGAGGGGCAATATGCTCCTCAAGATTTGGAGATGGAAAGCCGAGAAGTGACTGTTCATTTTCAGCCGACAATTGTCAATGGTACTGAGATAGATCGTCCATGTCTCGATATGGTTGCTCATACCTCGTCAGTACAGGAACGAGTGGTGAACTTTGAAGGGCTGAATTTAGAAGTCCAGTCGTTTAAAGAGAAACCTTCTGGCCCGAAAAGCTGGGCTGATTTAGGAGAGGAGGATGATAATTCTTGGAAAACTGTCGAGAGGAAGAAGAAAACTAGTCGATGATGTTTATCGCCGAATGCGCGTATTAGAGCTCTTAGGGACTCTATTATTGCCTCGGCTTCCAAAAGCACAGGTTCTAACACTACTGAAAGTGGGTCTACATGCAATATGATTGTGGATCACAATCCTACCACTTCTAATTAGAAGCCGTTTTTGGTCCAATCGAAGAGAAGCTTAATGATTGCTACTAGGGAGCAAGTTCAATGTGACCGTAGGAAGCCAGACAAATATTCTCCTACATAAGAACTTTTTTAGTTGCTTGATTGGTTCATTAGGACTTGTTTGTGATCTTTTTTATTTTTATTCTCCTTTTCTTTTTTGCTTTTTAATTTAATAAAATTCAAGCCGGTTTTCCCAAAAAAAAAAATTAAACGTATTTCAGTGTAATTTATAAGTATGGGCAGCTGAATTGAACTGGTTTGAAATCTAAGAGAATAAGGCCTTATTTAGATCCTTATTTACAAGTGAGGTGCTTTTTCATTATTGAGTCTGTTGGAAACTGTCTGTAGGTTCAAATTTCGTATATTTTTGATTGAGTAATAAGGGGCTTTTGAATTTTGAGAAACCTGAAACTTGAACCTAAGACCTTACCTTCTTACCATATATTCAATTTTTTTATATTAATCTCTGACTTATCAATTTTAATTTGAAAACTTGACGGAACATTAAGATTGACAAGTTATTGCATGATCATAATACCATGTTCATGATCCAAATTGAAGTATTAAAATTTCAAGTTGTTCGTACCGAATTAGTATACTAAAACTGAATAAATCATACATTAAATTGCAAAAATTGAACCATACGTCCATTAAAAATGATATTAAATTTGCTGTTCTATAATACCACTAATAATAGAACAGCAATGGGTGTTTACGAAAAAGGAAAACAAATAGTCACTTGGTTTTTCAAATTTTCGTGAGTCAATTATAAAAAAGTAAAGGATACTGAAATGAAAGACAGAGGTAAAGGGAGAGAAGGGGGGCATATGTTTAAATAAAGGCAGAATACATTGCACACGTTACTGATGTCAATTTTCAAATATTAGGTGTTAATTTTTGAAAGTTAATGAAACTGATATAATTAATTGATCTTTTCAATTGTCACGTATTATTTTTTGATTATTTGACAAAATTTTTTTATTTTTTCTCTTTAATATTTTAAATGGTAAAATATGGAAAATTGAGAAACACTTATCGTACGTACCTACAAAGCATGATACGGAGGACATTAGGCTTTAAATAAAAGCAGATATTGTGACAATATACATATAAATTTTTTGGACGGTAGCTTAGAACTACAGCTATCTAATGAAGCTAGAAAACAACAACATGTGAACTTTCTTAAGTCTCGTGATACAAAGAAAAAATATCACAACAAAGCATTATTGATATTTGTGAGAGAGCATCTTAATCTAAGAATAACATAAGAAATAAACCTATACAGAAATATAAAACAAAGCATAATCACCACATTTCTCCACCTACTTTCTTCTCCATATCCTTCTTCTTTAAGCACATCTTCCCCTCTTACCATACACTTCCCAAACATATACTCCAAACATTTTCCTTCCCTTGAAAACTCATTAATCAACAACCCTTCAAATGGGTACTTGAATAATGATATATAATGCATAAATTTCCAATAATTTGGTATCCCTTTGTTTGATATGAAATACCCTGAAAACAAAAAGAATGATCCCATAACTCCTGATATCACCGAGTTCCCAACTATGAAATTTGGTGCTAATGCACTAAAACATACTACTACTGAATTTGCTGTGTAGAGAATCAGCCAAATTAGTAGCACGAAATAGAGAAACGCTGTGAATTTTGGGTTTAAACCCACTACCCAATATAATGGAGTTGAGAATAATATGGCTAGAATTAGAAGAAATGGCAAATAAACAAGGCCATTTGCAATTGCATAGGATGACACTCTATAGCTCCCACTTGAGGTTTCTTTCATTAAAATTTGCCTTTCTTGTAAGAATATTGGTAGGGCTTCTGTTGTGCAAGAAAGCAAGAATGTTAGAATGAATGCAAATAAACCTACCCTTTCTTCTGCTCCGGCTAAATCATCTTTCGCTTTGCTGAATATCGAACCCAGGACAATCCCGGAAATCAGCATTTGGATTGTTCGGCACGCGAATAACTCTTTTGTTCGGAATATATTTTTCGAGAATCTGTGTGAAAGAATTATTGTTTCTTTGGTTCTCGAATTGGCGAAACCACCCGAAAAAGGAGTTTCTACTAATTGATTATTGATTTCCTCATCATGGGCGACCTTGGATTGCTGAAACAGCTGTTGTAGAGTACACTTTCCCCCTTCTTCTACTTTAGCCGTTGTTAGCTGTTGCAGTTGCTGTTGAGAAAGTTCGTCCAACGCCATCCGCCTATGTTGGCTAATGGCATCAATAGACTCGATAGCGAATTCCACGACATTGACATGAAGAGGAAGATTCAACCCAATTGACCGTAGCTCGAACCCTAGCTGATCCACCGTCCCATGGTGCAGAACCGAGCCACTGGCCATCAAAAGTATGGAATTGAAAAGCTTCACAATGCGAAAACCGGGCTGATGAATACTTAGTATGATAGTTCTACCTCTTTTCTCCGCCATTTCTTTAAGCATATCAATGATCTGCAAAGCGCTAGTGCTATCGAGACCCGAAGTTGGCTCATCAAGAATCAAAACTTTTGGGTCATGAATAACTTCAACTCCAATGGAAACTCGTCGCCTTTCTCCACCCGAAATCCCTCGAACCCTTTCGTTATCCCCCACTCGAGCCGTGGCTACATGGTGGAGGCCAAGTTCTTGAAGCAAGGACTTGACTTTCGATTTGAGTTGGGACTGAGGAAAGCTGAGGCGGAACTTGGCACTGAACATGAGAGTTTCTTCAACGGTAAGAAGAGGGAAAAGAGTGTCTTTTTGAGTGACATAGCCTGAAATTTTGTTTAAATGAGATTTGTCGACGGAATTTTGGTTGACTGAAATTGACCCATTTTGAGGAGTGAGTTTTCCAGCTAAGACTTCAAGCAAAGAAGATTTACCAGCTCCACTTGGACCAACAATGGCGAGGATTTCCCATGGTTTTGCCTTGCAATAAACATCAGTTAGAACTTGCTTTACTTTTTTGTCGTTGTTGAAGATTTTATTAAAAGGGTAATGCGTTTTCTTGGTGGGAATGTTGTAGGAGATGGCTCTTGCTTCAATCTCACACCCTTGTTTCTTCATTGAATTGGGTTTCTTTGTCTCTGTGCAAGACTTGTGAATTTTTTCTTTAAGACAAGTTCAGATATTTGAGAAAACAATGAATGGCTCAAATGGATTTGAATGCAAGATTTTGTTACATCGACATTTGCATCCTCCAACTTTTAGCAGCAGGTTCACGTGCCATACAGTACTAATAAACTTGTCATTTTCCATGCAAACAACGACAATTAGCTCATCATATAATTAAGGAAACTTCAAAAAAGTATCATGCGGTTTCACCCATTTTCAAAAAAATACCCTTCAATTTTTTTTACAAAAGGGGGTCTGTGGTTTCAAAAAATTTGCAAAAAGAGGATTTTCAATACTAAATCATGTCATAAAAATGGGGCTTAATACAACGGTTGGTACTCCAACTTGTCACTATAATCCTTTTAGCTACCTCAACTTAAGAAACGTCCTCCCAGGTACCTGTACTTTAAAAAACGTCCTTTTAGGTACCTGTACTTTGAAAAAGTGTACCGCTCAACTACCTTAGGCTGACGTGGCACCCGAAAGTCAAAGATGCCACGTCGGATGCCACGTCGGATAAAGTAGTTGAACGGTACACTTTTTCAAAGTATAGGTACCTGCGAGGACGTTTTCAAAGTTCAGGTAGCTG
>CAOJBI012174611.1:0-13339 GCA_948277035.1 Euphorbia corollata
ATCGTTTATCGAATCTGAGAGGGGTTCAATGGCGTATAGATCTCGGGATTCTACCATCTCCATTTTCTTCTTCCGTTGATGATCTCCGTAGAGTTACTGCCAATTCGCGCAGGAGGTGAATTTTCTTCTTTCTAGCTTATTTGATGTTGTTTTCTCTTGTCATTTCTGCGTCAGTAATAGCAGAATTTTCGCTAAGAACAATCTGTTATGGTTTCTCGTTTTGTAGCGTTTTGTCTTACTATTTAATTATATTAGTCTTTGATCATTTGTTCATTCTCTATGGATGATGATGAATTCTTGTTGTTTAATGGAAGATTAAAAGATTTTCTATGATTCTAATCTGAATTAAAATGCGTCTCTTTATTCAGCTTTTCATCCTTAATTATTTATTAGTTTGGCATAGGTCTTAAAGTTATGGTATATTTTCTTGCATTTATGCTTGTTTTGGTCTTCATATGTAGTAGTATCCAGTCATGATCACAGAGACTTCCATTTTTTTTCCTAAACAGAAAAGCATTATGCTTAAACATGATTAAAATTATTTTCTTGATGTTAATGTTATTTGGTTGATAAAGTGTGCCCTTTCCCTCTGCTTATTAGGTATGTTGGTTTAAGGAGGCGTCTTCTCGTTGATCCTCACTTGCCTAAGGATGGAAATAATTCTCCTGACCTTGCTATAGATAATCCACTATCTCAGAATCCAGGTAACTCACTATCCCTTTTTTCAACTCCTTCAGTTTCTAGTGTATTTGGTGTAGTATTAATTTTAATTGTCTACACTGTGGCCTTGTTGATGTCAAATTTTCCTTGTTGCTTGCTGTTGGTTTCACATAAAGCACTGCGATCTTTATTAAGCTTGTTTTTGTAGTATATCTTGTTTTAGATGATGCAATCTGTACCTTATGCTAATTACATTGCAAATTACTCGTTCAGATAGCACTTGGGGGCGTTTTTTTCGGAACGCTGAACTGGAAAAATCGGTTGACCAGGACTTAACCCGTTTATATCCTGAAAATGGGAGCTATTTCCAGACTCCTGGATGTCAAGGAATGTTGAGACGAATTCTGTTGTTGTGGTGCCTTAGACATCCCAATTATGGCTATAGACAAGGTAATTTGTGTACTTCTTGTTTGTTTATGTCACAGTAAGTGCCAGTCATTTGTCCCAAAAAAACCCACTACCCCCTGTACTTTCAGAATGACCCGTAACTCCTTCAACTTACAAAAATTTGCATCCCTTCGCTCCCTAAATGTCGTCATGTGTCGGCCTCTCATTGGAGAGAGAAATAAAAAAGAATGGCATCTTTGAAAAGTAAACCAACCAGAAGCAAACAATGGCATTCAGGGGGCAAAGTGGTTCACTTTTTAAAAAGCTGAGGGAGCTACGGTGTCACTTTGAAAGTTCAAAGGGATAGTAGGTTTCATTGGACAAGTTTGGGTTTAAGCCAAAATTATTCAATTCTAAGATTTTGGTTTCTTATTTGATTTAGGAATGCACGAACTTTTGGCCCCTCTACTGTACGTCCTCCATGTTGATGTGGAGCGTCTTTCAGAAGTACGAAAACAATATGAAGATCATTTCACCGACAAATTTGATGACTTATCATTCAACGAAAATGATCTAATAAAAAAGTACCTAGACTCCATGGAGGACAATGTCTCCCCTGGTAATGCTGCCAAAGTTAAAAGTCTTAATGATCTTGATCCCGAGATACAAACAGTTGTGTCACTTAGCGACGCTTATGGGGCTGAGGGCGAATTGGGAATTGTGTTGTCTGAGAAATTTTTGGAACACGATGCCTACTGTATGTTCGATGCTTTGATGAATGGATCAAACGGTGTAGTTTCAATGGCAGATTTTTTCTCTCCATCAGTGCCAGGTGGATCTTATTCTGGATTACCTCCTGTTATTGAAGCTTCTGCTGCATTATATCACTTGTTGTGCATTGTCGATTCGTCTTTACATAGCCATCTTATTGAACTCGGTGTTGAACCTCAGTATTTTGCGCTACGTTGGTTGAGGGTTCTGTTTGGTAGAGAGTTTTCTCTTCAAAACCTCTTAATAATATGGGATGAGATATTTGCAGCAAATAACAGCAAATTAGAGCCAGTTTCTGAAAATGATGAAGAATCTAGTTTTTGTCTATTTACTTCACCTCGGGGAGCATTAATCGCAGCTATTGCGGTTTCTATTATACTACATTTGCGATCTTCACTGCTTGCAACTGAGAATGCTACAACTTGTTTGCAGAGACTGCTCAATTTTCCCGAGAATATAGATCTGAAAAAAATTATCGAAAAGGCGAAGTCTTTACAGTCTCTTGCGTTAGGGAGTAGTAGTATCTCGTCTCTACCTCCCCCATTAGGTGGGGCTTACAACCACAGTAAATCAATGGTGGTAAGAGGTCACACTCTTTCGTTTGATTCTATTACTCCAAAAAAAACTCCTCTAAACATGGTGGCTGACAACAGCTATTGGGAAGAGAAGTGGAGAAATTTACATAAAACTGAAGAAATCAAGCATAATCAAATCCCGAAAAAAGGATGGTCAGAAAAAGTGAAGTTGACTTTATCCAGAACAGAATCTGACCCATCTCCAGCAAAAAATAGGTCTGCCAAGGGCTACAAGCCATCTACTAGGCGGCGTTTACTTGACGATTTATCTCGTGAACTTGGCTTGGAAGAAAATATCGAAAACGCCAACTCTGATGAAGTTTCAGATAAGAAGGATCATATTCGTGAAGAAGTTGACGTGGAGGATCAAGATAGCGTTAATAAAGACTGTCCAAGTGGAAATGAGGAAAATTCATCTGTGTTTTCCGACCCTCCTAGTCCTCTTAGTGGTGCGAACAATCATGAAAATGATACAGAGAAAAGTAGTGTCGCCTCAAATTCTTCGATTTATGAAACAGACGATCATTCCGAGGCTATCCAAGAAGCTGATGGTCATGGTAATGGTAGTCGAGAAGACGTAAATCTTCCTATTTCCAGTCTTTCCCATGATACCCTTGTAATCCCTTCAAACAACAGTGAGCCAACTGAAAAATCTGCAACGGCTATAAAGGAGAATAAGCTTCTTTTGGGCAGATTCCAATGGTTTTGGAAGTTTGCACGAAATAGCACTGGCGAGGGTAAAGATCGACAAAGTGTGGCTCAAGAGGCTGCAAAATCATCGGATAGCGGTAGTAGTCAGAACAGTTCAATGTGCTCAGCTGTAGATGGGAAAGATGATGTTGTGGACCAGAACGTGATGGGTACATTGAGGAACATCGGTCATTCTATGCTCGAACATATTCAGGTAAAATGTCTGTTTTGTTGTGTAGTGAGTTGTGTTCTTACGTTTTTCAACTGCTTGAAAAGGACATTTTGGGCCTGATTGCTGTCATACCTGCTTCTCGAAAAGCTTGACTCATGAACTTTTCATAGAACAAAAGATTTTGGCATTGAACAAAAGATTTTGATTCTTAGTATTAATTAATTAGGGTCTGTTTCATATTGGTTTCCGGAGCTTTACGGGACAGCAGCCTAAAAAAGTTTGAAAACTTGAGCTTTTGGGGACAGCTTCCTGTGGAAGCAGTCCCAAACTGGCCCTTTGTGTTTTGTGTGTTTTGTTGGAAATATCGCGAAATCGAACTTTGTATTTACATGGCATTATCTATTATAACTGTAATATGCATTTAGAATTTGCAGGTAATAGAGTCTGTTTTTCAGCAAGATAGGGGTCAGGGTGGATCTTCAGAGAACTTGTCGAAAAATGTTATAGTCGGAAAAGGACAAGTAACGGCAATGACAGCTCTTGCCGAGTTACGGAAAATCAGTAATCTTTTATCTGAAATGTGAGTTGAGTTTAGGTAGAATGCTTGTCTATAGTTTTGTAATTAGTATTCTTTTTGTGTATAATAAAAGCGATTGACTTTCTTGTTTTTTCTATAAAATGATTAAAATCTTCAGAAAAATTCACATTCTTTTAAAAAGGTAAGGAAGAAGACGAAATATAGATATCACACACAAATATGCATGGAGAAATAAGATAACTTCACTAAAAGATTACTGTGTTTAATCCATTTTACTGCAGCAAACAGCAAAAGCCGGAAAATTTTTCCTTTTTGTATATTCATTTATCCAAACAAAATGCTGTCAAGTTTGAGGAGCTTATTAAAAGAATAAATGAAATTCATTTCGTGAATGCATACTTTTACGAGGGAGTAATTGAAGAGAAGCACAGAAAAATGTTCACTCAGTATAAGAGCCATTAAAATCAATTAAACATTTATTACACTATTAAAATTATTCTCTCTTTTATTTTATCAATAAAATTCTTTCTTCTTAAAAACTACCTTACAATTTCAAGGATAAAAAAAAAACCCAAATTTTGTATGAAATGTCTGTAAAATGACAATCTTGTAAAAATCCTTGTGCAATTTTATGATGAATTTCATAGCTTTTTAGCTCTATATATAAAATAAAACTAAACACATCAAAGGCTTTTCAGAACAAGCATGTTTGCCATGGGTCAAATTTCAACAGCAACCGGTAAGCTGTAATTTGAAAAAATTTAACAAAGTCAATTTTGATTTTTTTGTCAAGGATAACCCATACCATGTGCCTATACTCCCTATTCACAATGAACAAAATTAAGTTCCATCCATATACTTGAATGACACGCATGGAAATTAACTTGACTAAGTGCAGGATCAAAAAAAAATTTGTTTAAGATTATACACTAAATGGCCATAAAAATAGTGTTAATACGCAGCCCAAAGTTGCAGACATATATACCTCTAAGTAGATAAGATATTACTCTTTACATTAATTCAAAAATCAGAAAGAAACCACAATTTTCCCCTGTGATTCAAAGGTTAAGCTTGCCTGGTAGATAATCTAATCAATGTTGTGAAAGCCAGGAAGAAGAGATGTGATGAAACCAAAAACAATCATTTGAATCTCCTTCACTATTCCCCACCAGTGATTTCCTCTTCCACCTTCCGCTACATTCTCATTTTCACCTGCCTGGTTGCCTTCCATCAGAGGACGGTTTTCATTACCTTCGCCTTGTCCCTCTGCAATAATTTGTCAAAACACTTCAATCAAAGTAATTGCTAAACGCAGCGTTAATATGTCCATGTACATGTGCCATTTCGGACACTAAATTGAACACTAAGTTGATATTCGTTTTGTTTATTTGCTATCCCTCTCAATCAACTTCATCATGCTTCCCCCAATAAAGAGGAAACCCTTAATATAAAGAGGAAACGGAACTAATGGGAAAAAACCGATGCTAATATAAATGATAACCCAGTTTTCACAAAGAATAAAAACTAACCTTTTGAACTCACTCTTTATTGATTGGCAATAATAACATATTTGCAAGACCAAAGATCAGTCATCATTTCAACTGCCTCGTTTTGATTTACATTTGTATATAATGGCATATAGCGTGCCTTCTTTTCGTGTGCCAAAATACCCAAAATACATGGTCATGTATGGGAAGCAAGAATGGCAACTTAAGGCTACTTTGAGAGTAAAAAATTGCTTAAATTCTATAATGCAGTCAAAGATGGTATATTATTTCTAAGCATGTTAATACACATGCTATGCAGGTAACAACTCAACGGTAACATATACCTCGTTGGGTTGTTCTTCAAGGAAAAAACAAAATGTATGCACCTTCTAATTGAGTAATTGACACAAATAATGGCTACTTTAAAGCAGCGAGAATGCTACATAAATTGGATTGGAACCATAGTAGTCAAGGTGGCGAGACACACTCAAGGCGCAAGGTCGCACATTGAGCCTAGGCGAGTCTGAGGCGCACTCAAGGCACAAGATCAAGCCTTGGTGCAATCAAGGCGCAATGTAGCGCCTTGGAGCCTATGCACGCCTTTAACTACTATAATTGGAACACAATGACACTGAAACCCAACAAGAAAGTAATTATTTCCAACCCAGCACCAGCAAACTATATGATACAGCAACTACAAGGCATATAGATGCTGTGTGTTTAAGTTAAACTGTCACATTCATATGATATTGAGGCAAAATCATAGTAGTCAAAAGCATGCGCTTCGGTCGCTAAAGCACAAAAAGTGCAGTACCACATTAAAGGATGTCGAAGTGCGCGCTTTGTACAAAGCGCACAGATTTCTTTATTATATTTTTAATTTGAAATAAATGTAATTGGCCTACAAACTTGAACTTGTATTTGGTAAATTTAAGTTAAATTTGCACTGTTTGCAGCTTCCATTCAATTTTGATTGTGAATGGAACTAACTTATTCAACTTATTTGACTTTATCACGAACGTTAAGATGATGGTAAGTGGCACTCATATTCTGAATTTTCTTGAACTTGCAGATTGTGCATCTCTTTTTTCAATGGAATTCATATTCTAAATTTTCTCAACAAATATTATTATCTTTCTAATCAAATAACAAGAATGTTATTAGTGACATTAAATGGTTGCTGCTATGCGTTATGAATGTTGTTATGAATTATTATTTTCTTTTGTTTTGGATTTGTAATGACGTGTTATGAGTCTTTGTTTTGGTTATAAATGTTGTATGGTTTATTGACTTGTGATATTTTTATGTTTATGAGTTTTAAGTATATATATATTTTATAAATTTTCAAATACTAATTTATTGTGAAATTTCATACAAGTGCGCTTTTTTTTTTTTTTGTTCTGAGCAATCACTTGTTTGGAGCTTTGCTTCTAAGCGAAAAGCAAGACCCTAGAGCTTTGGGTGCGCTTTTTGCTCTCAACTACTATGGGCAAAATTAACTTAGATTCGTTTTATAATCAATGATAAAGGAAAATGTGAAATCTTGAAACATGTAACATTCTAATAGAAAATATTTATTAATGAATAAAGCTAAGGTCTACTGAAATCTCTTCCATGTTCTCTTTATTTATCTATCAAGTTCATCACTCATAAATGAATCCTTTATCTAATAGGGTTAAATCATAAGAACGGTGGTGCATTGAGGTGAGTGTCAGTGAGACTGGATAACTTTATCATCTCTTTTATGCCATGAATCAAATAAAAGAAATCGGAAAAGGTCTAATACCACAATTCTTAAATATTTATTCAGAAAATAGAGATAAGAGAGCACCTCCTAAAGCAACATTTTCATTCTGTCTAGCACCAGCAGGAACATTTTCATTCTGTCTAGCACCAGCAGGTCTGGGTTGATGGGGAGGTTGAGCTGCCCTTTGCATGCTTCGTGAGAGCCATTGTACTAATGGTGCAAGAGCTCCTGTTTGATATCTGCATAAAGAAAAAACAATTAATCAACTTTGGTTCTTACAAACAATCAAGAGCAGATGGACCAAATTATAACTTTTTCACGTGATTGACATGAATGAAAAGAAAGACAGGTCTTTAATATCCCTAGAGAACCTAAAAGGTTTCAGATTTTTTCTTTATCCATGATATTATGTATGGGTTGAAGAAAATGTTATCGCAGGTCTTTCAAACCTAGAACATTCCCCACGAATAATTTATTAATTCAAAGAAGCTTTAGCCAGATAATTAGGTAGTCCAATTCAATTTCTTCCATTTGCAATAGGGCTGTTGGTTTGTTTCTTTCTCTTCCTTACATTACTAGCTTTTTTGAAGCTGTCTCTGCCTGCATTTTCTTTATTAAGGACACAAATGCCTTTTTATCCTTTCCATTTTACTTTCCGGAATAATTATGACTTCCAGTTCTTCTCTTAATTTATATTTAAGGCAAATTGAAACTAAAAGTTCAGTTTTCAAATTAATATTATAGTTTAATGATTCACTTTTGCTCATTGGTCATGCAATGAATAAATTACTCAAAATGTTAAGCTGATGGACATGACATTTCTTAAATTAGTTCAGCTTCAAAAAGATAAGTTTTTTGTAGAGAGGCATTTTTGCAATTTAATGCCAGGTCAATATAATTTAAAAAATTCTCAGTTTATTTCTCAATTATGTTTCTCTTCTAGAAAACTATTCCAACAAACCAATATCATGAAAATTACTTCCTTTTTAATGTATAAATATGTATTTGGATTATACGGAAGATACTTACAGATAGACCAGGGAAGCAAAGAACACAAGGACAGCAAGCCTTTGTCTTGATCCATCTTGGTTGAACAGAAAGATCACAGCTGCCAGCTTTAATATAAGAAACAAATCGAGCTGAAATGCAATTTGAAATCTCCTCACTACAACTTGTCTTTGAGGTCCAGGTTGTTGCTGCTGTTGCTGCTGCTGCTGTGCCTGTTGTCCGCCTAGTCCATTATCTGCCCCAGTATCAGAACTTGACCTACTGTCATACAAATGATTAAAAAAACTGCCAAGTTACTCGGAAATTATATGTTACATCATTTTTTATGTTCACGCAACGTCTTATCTAACAAAGCAATTGATCAATCAAACAAAAGTTGATCATAAGTTTTCATACATGGTGCGTGAACATTCAATTATAGACAAAATTAGTTAGGTAGATTACAAAGTAAATATCATCAAATTACTGAACATCATAATTAATCAGGAAAATTCAAGTTTGTCATTTACAGAGCATAGTGAGATCCTCAATAGACTCTTCTCTGCACATAGTGCAGTAAGAGCATATTGCATTACTATTTCCAACTCGACTTTCCACTCAATCTATTAGTATAATTATCAGGAACAGAATGCCAAATACATCAACACCCCCTCAACTTGGCTCAAATAGTTTGATACCACCCTGAACTTAGAAAAGGTCCAGTTACCCCCTCATGTTGGTAAAAGCTAACTACTTAGTCCCCTCAACGCCACGTGTCAAGATATGATTCGTTTGACTTTCAAAGATGTCATTTTCTAATTTTTTCCTCTCCAATCATAAGTTGCATGTGGCATGAGGGGGGCAAACTGGTACATTTTTGCCAAGTTCAAGAAGTTGATTGGAACTTTTGAAAGTTTAGGGTGACATCCGACTTTTGGTACCAAGTTAAGGGGGGTGTTGATGTATTTGGCCGAAACAGAATTGAAATTAATCTAATATTTATTTTAAATCTTAGCATGCATTATTTTTCATGCAAAGGTTTGTTCAAGCCTAGGTATCACTTGGGTTTCTAGTGACAACTGAATTGAGAACAATGTTGTAAAGGCATTATGCGCCCCTAAGACAACAGACTTATGTAGTCTAAAGTGAAAACAAGGTGACAATAAGGCAATGTCACAAGCGAAATGAGGTGCTCAGGTTCGCAAGAAAATAAAATTATATCATAATACATATTTTTAAAAGTATATTCATATTAATAAATTCTCAAAACTAAGGATAGGATATAGTAATATCTAACATGCAAACTGATATAAAATATCTTCTTAGATTATTCTGCATCTTCAACGTCAAGGCTCTCAAGAGAATCGTTATCTTCTACACATCTAAACATTCCAACTCTTCTCAAGTTTGGAATTTGCAAAACTAGTTTGCTCTGTTTTTCTACTTTGTTTCTTTGTTCCTCCATTAGTTTTCACATTCTTAATTCTTATAAAATTATAATCTAATTCACTAAAGAGCTTGAATCTGTTTGTAACAGTTTTTTAGCCTAAAATAGTAACATATCAAATTAGAAGTTAATTAGGAACAAGAAAACTATTAGAAGTTAAATAAGAAATTTAATTTGACGTGCTACTTTAGGAATACGAAATTGATTACTAAGACATTAATTTAGCTAAACTTTCAACTTTGTATCTTAAACAACCCTAAGTTGACGTTCAGACTCCCAATAAACATTTGAATGTTTGAAACAATGAATCTATAGCTTTTTTACAGACTTCCAGAAACAGCTGCTGGCGCCTCGTCAAAGAAAAAGTAACACCGCAGGCGCCTAGTTGCAGAAGACGAGCGCCTGACTGAAGAACGCTTCTGTTTGCGAGCGGCGCTGACGGAAAATTTGACTTGGCTCGAGCAACTTTGGCATCACATATAGGGATCCAAGCAATTAGAGAAAACTACACTTCAAATTCCTAATATCGATGATACTGTAATAAATTCTAAGATAGTTAGCTCTTACAACAAAGAGAACTTACAGAACAAATTTAAAGTTTGAACCCTAACACTTAGTTCAAACTATTATCACCAGAATCCAACCAATAAAGGCCATAAGTCATTCTAAAATCATATTGACTAGCTGGATACTTCTTACCCATTCAACTCTTGGAAGTCAATGCCACAGGCCCAGCAAAGTTATTCATCCTTTTATCTCATTTGACGCATAGTATTATCATAAAACTGAAAAACCGAATAAGTGCTCAACAGACTGTAACCTTTTCCAACTGCTTTCAATTTTTTTGTCACACATGCACAAACACAAATAACAATATCCTACTTTCATTCTGTGCAGTTCATTGAGCCAAGCAAAAATGATGAATACAACAAAAGCTTAAGCTCAATTCACTATTTGATCAATGTTTGATGAATGAAAAAGATCCAAACGACAAATAGAGTTAAGAGGCTGTACCTAAACATAAAACCACGTGGTTTCATAAAAGTAAAGATGACAAATGTATATCAAATGGGTGACACAGACCTTATAACTTGTACAAATCAACTGCAATCTCACGAACTACAAAACCTAGTTACCGAAATAACTCTCATAAACATGTGTACACATGCAGACATCATTTTGTTGATAACAGAAAAGCAGTAGCTAAATGACAATAAGTTGCCTAATTTTAGATAGTATAAATACTCACGTAGGGATACTATAAGTAAGAGGAATAAGGGTATCTGGAGGAATTCCAGCAATAGGTCCCAGAGATGACGGAACAGCCACAGCATATATACCAGGACCGCCGTTCAAGTGTTCCTGATTTTGTAAAGCAGTTAACCCTGGAACCCATGCAGGGTACACAATAGGATACATCTGAAAATCCCCTAACGGATGAGCTGGAAAACCAGAGAACGCCGGAACCTAATAAAATACCATCAACACAACAAAATTAATAACTCAAGACAATCATAATAATCAGACGAATCAAAGCGACCTAATCTTAGCTGGCCAAAATAAAAAGGGGGAAATCAAACCATCATAATTTCTCACTCCAACTCAAATGACAATTGGAATCTTGAAAAATTGGAGGAAGATTATACAACTAGAAAAGATCCTAATAGTTGAGATCGAAAAGAAGGATGGGGCAAAATTGAGATGGGAATCGAGAGTATGGAAGCAAACCTGGGGCTGAGATTGCTTGGAAATGGTATCCTGCGAAGAACTTTGGGCGGTAGAAACAGGATGGTGAGTGGACGACAATGCATCTGATCGGTCGGCCATTAAAGACGGTGGGAGGAAATTTGATCCTGATTTTTATTTTTCACCGAAAAGCTTCTTCCTTGTTTGTAATTCTGTTTCTTCACATATGGTAGACGGAACACTAACACAGTTCTTTTTCATGTTAACCAATAGTAACACGCCACGTCGACAAATCGATGTGTAAGTATACTCGTGCAGTTGTGCTATTATGCGAGCTTCGTTCCAGGCCCAACTCTTTCTCGCGCATTTTGACCCTTAAAAAAATGTTAGAATCCTAAAATATATGTAAAAGTTAGGGATATGGTTAATAAATATAACTTAACCAGGTATAATTTTTTTTTAAAAAAAAATTTGTCTCATTTGAGCTTACAATAATAATAAAGGAAAACCTTATTCCCATCTCACCCGAATGTGGACTCGAACCTGTGATTTTAGGATCACAGCTTCATGTCTTAACCAACTAGGCTAAGACATTTGTCACACTTAACCAGTTATAATATTAATGGGTGTACGGTGATATTTTTAATTTGTACTGAAAACAGGATGATCAGTCCCGTTTTCATTAAAAAAAATGTAAAAGTAATAAAAAAAATCGACTGGGCTGCTCAGTCACTATTCACTGAAAACGAAACTGTAAGTCTACATTCCCGTTTTCAGTGCTGTAATCGAGGCTGCAGTGCCTCGACTGCAACACTCTAACTTGACATGGGAATCAGATTCTCATTAGTTGTATTTGTTTTCTCAATTTGTAGGATTAATCTTCATTTAAAATTAAATTATGTAATGCTTTACCATTATTGTATTTTAAGTGATAATAACAACAATGTAAATCGAGTTTGAGCAAATAAAAAAATTGTTTTATAAACACTAATTGTACTATTAAATGTTATTATAGTCATCCTAAAGTTTAGGAAAGATTCCAAAAATACAAATTCAATTAGTACAAATTTAATTATATTATACAAATGGGTTCTCATTCACCTTCAGGTAATTAAATTTAATTTTTTTAGTTTAATCTATTGGTTAGTAAGTTCAATTCATTTCATTAATGGGAAAACAAATGATAATAATTGTTTATATTGATGTGTATATATATAGTACTACCAATTCGTGATTAGGGTTGTAAACGAGCTGAGCCGATCTCAAACACTGCTTGTTCGAGCTCGGCTCAGTCTCTTTTTAACGAGCTCGAGCTCGAGCCCGAGCTTTCTTCGAGTTCTGATTTTATGTTCAAGCTCGGCTCGATTAAAATATATAGTGTTCACGAAAAGCTCGAGCTCGACTCGTTAAGAAAGCTCGATTTTTGTTCACGAGCCAAGCTCGAACAAAGCTCGTTTAACTTGACAATAAATCTGTAACTGATTTAGCAAGAACATAAAATGATACTTTGACAGTTCCAAATTCACAAATTTACAATAAGTCAATGAACATTTTCAACAACCAAAATGTAATTTCCAATCTACAGATTTCTGCTGCCCAATCTCAGGTTCTGTTACAGCAAAAATCTGCAAGCATAACAAGTAAACATTATAAATACACTGCAACTCAGTAATAAGAACAAATAGAAAAACAGAGCACAGAGCAAAGGTCGAGTGAGTGAGGGTTCAAAAGGTCATGACAGTAATCATAAGAAATCATAAGCAAAATCAGAACATACAAGCGAGAAGAAGAATAGTATGATTAAAGCGCAATAAAATAAGCTCAAGCGTAAAACACACTGTAAAACAAATTTCCCAAATTCAGAAGCTAAAAGCGCAATCAAATAAGCTCAAGCAGTATAATTAAAGAAAGGGATAGAGCTAGAGGGAACTAGAGGGAAAGGAATAGAGCCGAATAAAGCAAACTAGAGAGACAAAAAAGGATAGAGCTACCTTTCTCAGCTGGACTATATCTCTCTCTTTGACGTTTAGGAAAACCTTGGTGACTGCAGAAAAAACATAACCAGAAAACCAGATCAACTGAAGGAAGTTAAAACCAAAAAACCACAATGAATTCTTCACCATAAATCCAATGAAAGAAACATATAGTTGCATTTAAAGCAGCAGTTAGGATGTAATGATAAGAAATCATAA